>OX457045.1:27730532-27928032 GCA_949752735.1 Lumbricus terrestris | reverse complement strand
CTGGGTCGGGAATCAGTCGAGGTCCAGGGTAGCTAAATAACATCGGATTTTATTATATTATCAACTATCGACTAAACCGTGTTATTCACGGGAACTTATCGTTATTTTTGTTGGCTAAATAATAACTGCTTTAATTTACACTGGCTTCTGAATTGCTTTATAAACCCCCGTCCTAACCGGCGGGGTATAACTGACCATACTCGGAGCTGTCTTTTGTTGATCATCTCAAGGCCTTGACTCGCTCTTGTTACTACCATTTGCGTCAGCTGCGAGTCGTGTCTTGCTCTCTGTCTTCCTCTTCTGCTTCCACCTTGGTCCATGTCTTTATTGCTAATCGATTGGATTACTGTTCTTCTCTCTACTTTGGCCTTCCTCAGGTTCGTTTAAGTGGTTTGGAGGGGGTCCTGCGGGCGGCTGCACGCTAGGTGGGTGGCGTCCCTAAGTTAGGCCACATTTATGACTATATTCGTGATGTCTCACACTGGCTTCCGGTTCAGTCACACATTCATTTCAAGGTTACTTCTTTTGCTTGGCGCTGCGTCTTGGGCACAGCACCTTCCTATCTCTGCGAGTTCTTCACCTTGACCTCAACTGCTGTGGGTCGTCGATCTCTGCGTTCGGCCTCTAGAGGTGACATTATGGTTCCTTATGCTCGCACTGCCACTAGGCAGAACAGGGCATTTTCGGTCACTGGACCTTCCGTTTGGAATGACCTTCCCTCTAACCTGCGTTCCCACCCTCGGAACATGTATGGCTCTTTCTATAGATTGCTCAAGACTTTTCTTTTCGACCGAGCTTGGGTCGGAAGCGCCTCTGAGTAGCCTCCTTGAAGGGGCGCTATATAAATTACATAGATAGATAGATAGAGATAGATAGATACTCTAAAAAGAACTTGTGACATATGGTTCATGCCTTCATCTGTTCTCGTATTGACTACTGCAACTCATTACTCATTGGCCTACCAAAACTTCGCCTCACACCACTCCAATCGGTGCTCAATGCATCTGCTCGATTGGATTGCCCGCCTTCCTCGTTTCTCTCACATTTCAACTTTTATTACTGAACACCTTCATTGGCTTCCCTTAACTGCGCGGATTCAATATAAAATTCTCTTTCTTACCTATAAGATGTTCTTGGGTACAGCTCCTCGCTACCTCTGTGATCTTATTAGGCGACCGATCTCAACTACCTCTGGACGTCCTCTCCGCTCTTTAGACCGTCCCGACCTTCTTATACCACGGTCTCGGACTGCTATAGTCCAGCATCGTGCCTTTGCTTCTGTCGGCCCTTTGCTTTGGAATGGCCTCCCTGCTGTTATTCGTACTCAGATCTTATATGGAAGCACTGCTGTCTCTGCGCATCTCCTTAAAACTTTTTTTCCAAGGGGATCTTCGCACTGGGAGCGCCTCTGATTAGATTGTACTGTGAGAGGCACTTTAAAAAACCAAAAATAGTATAGTATAGTAGAGTATACCCATTTTGTTTACCTGCACTAATCTTGTTAGCGATTCCTGCAGTCCCTCCTCCTTACCCCCAGTAGTGCAATGTCGTCTGCAAATCTCAAGTCGCTAATCAGCTCTCCTCCTATCACCCCTCCCTACTATGTTCCCTCCTGTGCTATGGCCATTATCAGCTCCAGGAAGATATTAAGCAACAATGGTGACAGGACACATCCCTGTAGAACGCCTACAATAGTCCTGAACCATTCCAACAGATCCCCATCCACTCTCACTGGGCTAAAAGTATCTTTGTACGCGCTTTCCAGCAGTCTCACTATCTTCTCCGGGTATCCATAGTGTCTTATTACTCCCCACAACCCCTTTCTCCACATGCGGTGAAAGGTCTTCCTGAAGTCTATGTAACACTCGTAGAGGCCCTTCCCAAATTCATCGTATTTCTCTGCTATCTTTCTTATGGTGAATATCTGGTCGATTGTGCTTCTGTTCCCTCTGAGCCCCGCTTGCACCTCTGACAGAATCTCCTCTGTTCTTTTCCTTATTCTTTGCAATATGATTGTTGAATAGACTTTTCCACTGTGACATAGGAGACTAATACCTCTATAATTTGAGCAGTCTAACCTGTGTTCTTTCTTGTGTATCAGAATAATGATGGATCACTTCCAGTCCGATAGCCACTGTTCTCTTTCCCACACCATCTTGCATAATCTAATGTGTGTATGATTTTTAATCCCATTCCTTCCGTTCCTGCCTGCAGTTCCTCCGCTGTGATATTATCCAGACCAGGCGCCTTCCGGAGCTTCATTCTGGTGATAGCCGCCTCTACCTCAGCCTCTCCCACAGTTGGTATACTTTCCGCGTTGTCTGCCACCACGATGCTTTCTAGATATTCGTCATTCGTTCTATTTGCGTCGTTGTACAGCTTATGCGTCATTGTACAGCTTATCAAAATAGTCCATCCATCTCTTTACCATAATCTTCTTCAAACCAAAATGCCTACAATTTTGGCTTCTGGAAGGTAAATGCCATAAAATCAAATGCAGCTAGTGCACGTCATGGTGTTCGCAATTTTAGCAAATACATTTGCATGTCTTTGTACAATGTACAGTAGCAGTAGTTTTTCAAGCATATTGAGCAGGGCTTGAGTGCGGAGTCACAGTCAGAGGGAGACATAATGATCAGTTTCAAATCCCTTTCCTGAAAGTCTAAATTTGTTGAAGCATAATTTGCCACGAGTCAGTATTCGCTCATAATCAGTTTCTGCATTGTTCAATCAGTGCCAATTTTCTGTAATCATTGCTAAACCAGGCATTAAATGTAAAAGTAAAAATAATAATATAAATTTAACAGAAAAAAATAATTAGCTATGAACAGAATTATAGTCAATGAGGCATAATATGCAAACTGCATACTATAAATTTTAGATCTTTATCAGCAGGCAGCATTTGCTTAAAATCGTACTGAGGCAAAGTAAAACTGTGGCGCTCGACCCTCTCTCTCAGACAACGCTTGCGGCCCTGCTATTTCTCTCTCGCCGGCAAACACCTCTGTCCGATCGAATCGGTCTCTCTCGGTGGCCCCTGCACCACCAAGAGCCTCCGGATGCACAGGACCCGGGAGGCACTCTATCTTACCAGGATTGCCAGAGTCTCCCGAATCACTGTGTGCGGCATGCGCGTCTTCACTGCCGTTGTCGACGGTCGAAGAAGACCCCCGAACCCGACGCCTGCGACCGGGTGTGCAACTCGGTATCGTCAGACCCGCTCTCTGCCCCGTCCACGGCCACCGAATAGGCGGCGTCCTGAGTAAGAGGATGGCCGACTCTCAAAACAGGGTCCATTGTCCCGACGGCAGAGCGGCCTCGCCGAGCGCCACCAGTGGCGGCAGCGGCCTTCGTCTTCGAGCCCGTCTTTTCTGCACCCTTGCGCACCATGCTACACTTAGCAGCCACCGAACCTTCGCCACCAACAGGGACTACTGAGGATGTTCCAGTTACCGGCGACCAAAGCGCCCTGAACCAAAGCCATTCCAACGGCCCTAACCCAAGGGTACGCCACGACCCTTTTCTCATCCTGTCACCGAGAAATTAACCGGAGAGACAGCCCACGCTGCAGCCACGCTACCGGGCAGAGTCAAGCTGACGCCCGGGAGCGATCGAGGCCGGCAGCGGCCAAAACTCCCAACTCTTCACTTTATGTATGTCTCGACGGCACACGCGCCACCGCCTTGCACCAAGTACACGGCGAGCGCCCTGGGTGCTCGCCTCACCCGTCCAACGATCACCAACACTGTTGCCTTGATTCCCTCAACGTATCACGCGCCACCGCCCTGTCCAAAGTAAGCGGCGGCCGCCTTGGGTGCTCGCCTCACCCGGCTCACTGTCAACGGCAATAACCGGCCTTCCCCGAGACTTGGTCTTCTCGGCTGCTCGGAAGAGCGGGGTGGTAGATGCTGTTCGCTTCCGCGATATTTAAGAAAAAATAAAAGACCTGGCGGTCTTGGGGAACAGGTAACGGGTAACCCCGTCTCCGAAGAGACTTATTAATTGTCTTGTATTCTACCGGCGCCGTTCGCCCTTAACTCAACAGTTACGGACCTCAAGTCAAAACCCTGATTACAACTTGGTCTTTACTCTCAGGTTTTACTCTGCTTCCCACGCTCCTAGTTTGCTAAGTCCACAAACGATCCTCTACCCGAGGAGAGCAACACAATTACCACTGTCAAACTGATAAACCCGAAGAACTTGGTGCCCCTGTTTTACTAATTAGCACGAATATCACCGAGGCATCGGCTTCATGCGCACCCGTGGAGTCACCACTCTCCACCCAGAAAAACCCGTAACCTTCACGTTACGCTCAACGGACTCTCAACGATCACCAAGACGGCAGGATCGTGAATACAACACGTAGCTTCCCTTGCAGGTAGGAGCCCAACCCAGCCCTGCAGAATCACCAACACGTGTAACCAACGTAACCTTCGTACACTTCACCAGGGGATTTCACCCTATACTCAACCGTGTCACTTCCGCAGACCAACGAAGCTGCGGCGTCTCCGACCGTATTATCACGTACCCCTGAAACAGAAGATTGAACCCCGAGAGATCGATAACATGGTAACTCGTTGGTTCTCTTTTCCGTCCATGACATCCTTAGCATCTTTCTCCAAATCCACATCTCGCACGCGTTGATTTTCCCTTCCATAACCCGTGTCTTCGTCCATGTCTCGCATCCTTAAAGGACAACTGGAAGGATCAATGCTATTACCAGTCTTTTCTTTGTTTCCCTATAAGTATTAGCAGATGGAAGGAATACACAGAAAATCTCTACAAAGCCAATGATAGAGTGAACAAGGAGGAAGATATATTGATGGCCACAGGGGATTACAAGAAAGAACCAAGTGTCATGACTCATGAGATCGGAGGTCGAGTGGGCAATCAAACAAATCAAGGATAATAAGACACCTGGGGTGGACGAGATACCCATTGAGCTGATCAAAGAGCTGGAGACGGAATGATAGAAGAACTAACAGCACTATGCAATTGGATATGGGAGACAGAAGAATGGCCCAAAGACTGGGAAAAGTCCATATTCATACCTATCTTCCAAAAAGGCGACGCCAGGGAATGTGAAAACTACAGAACAGTAGCGCTGATATCACATGCAAGTAAGATCCTACGGAAGATTATACATAAAAGGATGGAGAGCACGATTGAGAGGGAACTGCCTGTCCATCAGGCAGGTTTCAGGAGACGGAGAGGAACAAGAGACCACATAGCGAACCTCAGATGGATAATGGAGAGACAGAGAGAATTCGGACAGGAGGTACACATATGCTTTATAGATTATAGCAAGGCCTTCGACTGCATCGATCATGCTCTGATGTGGAGGACTCTAGGGGAAATGGGGATCCCGACACACCTCATAAAACTCCTCAAGAACCTAAACGGGAACCAGGTGGCCGTGGTTAGGCGTGGCGAAACTATAACCCTCCAAATAAAGAAAGGAGTTCGGCAGGGGTGCATATTATCGCAATACCTGTTCAACCTTTACGCTGAAATGATAGTGAGGAAAGCAGGCTTAGAGGAAACAAATGCTGGTGTGAGGACAGCGGGCATGACACTGAACAATTTAAGATATGCGGACGATACAACGTTACTGGCAGGGAAAGGGGAAGATCTAAAAGATATCATCAGAAAATTAAAAACAGAAAGCGAGAAGGCTTGACTGTATTTCAACTTAAAGAAGACCAAAATCATGACCACGGAAAATTGGACAAACTTCGAGGTAGATGGAGAGGAGATGGAGGTGGTGACAAGTTTCTGCTTCTTGGGAGCCATGATAGAAAATGATGGCGGATGTGACAGAGAGATACGACGGAGGATTACATTGGGAAAGTCTGCAGCAAAGGGACTAGAGAAAATATGGAAGGATAAACATGTGAGCCTGATGACAAAGACAAGAATTGTAAAGGCAATGATATTCCCAGTGGTGTTGTATGGATGTGAAACGTGGACAAAAACAAAGGCCTTAGAAAGGAAAATCGATGCTTGCGAAATGTGGATATGGAGGAAGGTATTGAGAACCCCATGGATCGAGAAAAGAACAAATGAATCCATATTACTAGAGATAGGTCAGGCACGAGGGAATATGTCATTAGGGCAGAGAGCGGCAAGGCAGAAGTTGGCATTCTTCGGACATGTGATGCGAGCAAATGGCCTGGAAAAGGAGATGATGCTGGCCTGCGGAGAGGGAGGAAGAAGGAGAGGACGCCCAAGAAGGAGGTGGATGGAAGAAATACACGAGAGAACGAAGATGAACTTGGAGGAACTGAGAAACGCGATGGAAGATCGTAGCAAGTGGAGAAGGTTGACCATGGCGGTCGCTAAGATTCAAAGAATCGACGGCACAAGGTGAGGTGACAAGGATTAGCATTATTATAATTCATTCCAAGAGGAATTATTGTGTTCATCACTGTTGATTTCTTAATTAAGTCCTAGTTAAGTTATACGTATCTTATGAAATCATTCATGATTATTAATTGGGAAGAGGGGCCAGGATAATATAAGCTACTAGCTTTTACTGGCTCCTAATTGCATTTGTACTGTACTTAGTCGTTCATGATTGTGTAACCAGAGTTGAACGTGCAATAAACCGATTTCAACAGATCTAAACTATTGCAAAATTTCAACTAGAAATTAAAGCTTACAAATTCAATCCCTCCTTGGTTCTGACATTGAATGTTAGTAAATGCATTATCTCGTTTTTACATTATTTCATTTTGAGGGTGTTCAAACACCCAAACAGCCCATAGTTACGGCCATGATATATACTACCGGTATATAGGACCACACACACATGTGTCAAAGTTGTGTATATCAAAAAGAGTAGTTTCAAATTAAAAAAAGTTAAGTTCTATTGATCATTTTCCACTAGATATAACAAATTACAATAATTAGAAAATACCAGAATGTTTTCTTTTACATTTGTGGGAGCTCTGAAAGTGTGGGTCCCTGTTCGGCCGAACATGTTGAACATGCCTTAATCCACTTCTGTCCCTATCTACCTCTGTTGCCCATGACTTCATTTGCTCCTGAATTGACTACTGTAACTCTTTCCTGATTGACATTACTAAAATCTTAATTCCATAATTTATGGTACTGTTACATTACCACTATTTATGAACATACATCACAATCATATATCTCTTTTTTTATTAAACTCAAAACTGTCCTTTTTTGCCGTGCTAGAGTCGGAGCGCTTCTGAGTAGTCCCCTTGAAGAAGCGCTATATAAATTCTTGAATGAATCAATTAATGAATATATCTCACCTTTTGGGTCAAACATTGCACCCTGGTATGCAGAGCAAACTGTTGCCTTATTGCTTCGATACTTGTTAACACAAATATAGATAAAAGGTAGAAGTCCACGATTAACTGCTTGTCTACTCATAAGTTGAGTGTATGCCTAAAAGTCATAAAAATTCAGTTACTTCATAATTAGCACTCATTTCATAGTCTGAAACCACATAATAAAACGGTCATGCTGACATCGAAGTTAGCCCCACATTTGTAAGAGTGAAAAACAATGCATCAGCAATCAATTGCTCCTATATTTTCTTTTCTTTTCCGCTCTATCCTCTTAAATCCTTGTCACGTTCTTCACGACCTTCTCCTCCCCTTAAGGTCACTCCATACAATACTCGACCAAGGCCACATAATCTAACCCTTCCTAGAGTTGATTCTTTGCCAGAAACAGTTTTATTATGCAAATGTTATATAACTTTGCATAAATGTTTTCTATTATTTATTTCCTCTGTAAACTACTGTGCGTTTGCTGGTGGTATAATGAAGAATATTCTTACTTACTTACTTACTTATAATGGAGCACTGTAATATGATTTGTTCGTGTCATAATTCATGATCAGACAGCAAAAAACTTCACTTGACCCTGTGACCTTTCTTATTACGGATAGTCACTGGAGTGGCTTAGTTCACGACTATATTTTATATATATATATCCTCGTTTATTATTAATTATCAATCGGGATGACAGATTGCAACCCATCACATAGCAAACAAAATACAAGCAATCAACAGGAGGGTCTGAAAAAAGAGTTTATAGCAATACTTTTGACACCATGCATGGGCGTTCGCAGCGGAGGGCAAGGAGGCGCAAGTGCGCCCCATGGATTTTTCGCATATTTGCAGATAACTTTAAATTATTTGGTTATGGTTATTACAACGCGATTTTCAACATGATTATCGGAAGATCAGTGCGTTCTACAAGTTGGACCTATATAACTTTCTTTGGACGCATAACATAGACTATAGGTATAAAATTCTCTCATGTTAGTATGGAAATTCATACTGTTAACCCGATACGACAAAATGCATTGAGTCGTGTCACCTAATTGCTAAGTAATTGGTATCGTGTTCTCTCTAACAGCGGCTCTTGTGTTGTTTCAGGCAATCACCATGAGATAACAGGTCCAGCTGGTGAAACGAGAATAGTTACACAAATATACACACAAGTATAACCATATAGACAAACTTAATTGGCTCTGACTGGAGCAACAGTCTCTGACTCTAAGAAATCAGCATCTTCCCTTAGATGACAGCCAACATGAATTTTGCCACACTTTCAATAATCGTAATCGTAATCTCGAGACTTCTACAGCGCCCACAAAAGTCAAGTCACGGGAACCAGCTTATTCACAGGCGCTCAATCAAAACAAAATCGATAGGCAGCGGGTCAAGTCCAGAGAATCAGGCAGGCAGATAGATGGACGGCTAAGGTGGGTGATGTTTAGAGTTGAAATGGCGAGGGATGTGAGGAGAAGAGGAGGAATCAGGATAGGATTTGTGAAAGAGCAATGTTTTAAGTTTTGAGTGAAGGACATGTGAGGAGATAGCGAGAGGTGGAGTTTTGGTGAGTTCGTATGATGGGTCGGAAGTTTGTCGAAGTGCTGGCAGAAGTTTGTTCCAGAGAGGTGGAATGGCAATGGCTATGGAGTGGTTTGCGAATTTCAGTGATGAAGTGATGGGAGGGCGAAGCAGTGTAATGGAGGATGAGGAGCGTGTTGAACGAGGTGGCTGGATGGTGAACAACTGACGAAGGTAGAACGGCTGGGATGATTGAAGTGTATTGTAAGTGAGTGAGAGGACTTTGTATTCGATGCGTTCAGGTATTTTGAGCCAGTGAAGTGATTTCAGGACAGGAATGATGTGGTGACGTTTGGGGGTTTTCGTCACTGCACGGACAAGGGCATTCTGGATAGCTTGGAGGCGGTTAATTTGGGTTATATCAATGTTTAGGAAGAGAGAGTTGCAGTAACCAAGTTTCGCATGAACCATGGATGTGGCTATTGTGGATGCAGTTTTAAAGTCGAGCATAGGGCGGATTCTGCGGAGATCTCGTATGTGCATGAAACAAGTGCGGGAAAGTTGGGTTATGTGGTTGGAGAAGCTAAGATGCTGGTCAAAGAAAACACCTAGGTTTCGGGCAGGAGAATTTGTGGAGAAAGTGTGGTTGGAAGAAAAGTCATTGTTGAAGGAAGTAGAGGGATCTGGAATTTTCTTGAGTTGTTCTTTGAGGATTATTAGTAAAATAATAATCCTGGAGGGGTTCACGCAGAAGAGATTTGAGGTCATCCAAGAGGCTATTTGGATGACCACACAGAGAAGATTATCGATAAAGACAGAGAAGCTGCTTGGAGAGAAAGAGATGAATAATAGGGTGTCGTCAGCATATACAGAGTGTGCAAAAAAAGACCCCCTTAGGTTTTTTGCCAATATCTTGGCCAAAAGTAAAAATTTTGAAATGAAATTTTACAGTCTTAAAGACAATTCATATTTACACTTGATGGTCAGATTTCATCAAAATATTTAAAACACCACAAAAGTTATACCACTTTTAGTGAGGTCACCCATCATTTTTTGACGATTTAAAAAACGTGACGCAACAAAAAGTAATAAAAAACCAATCTCATTATTCTGGTCAATATCTTGGCCAAAAGTAAGAATATCGAAATGAATGGAATGGAATCGGCTTCCGCTCTCTCTTCGAAGCTCAATTTCACTTCCTTCCTTCAAAAAGCGGCTAAAAACTGACTACTTCTCCTTGGCTTTGAAGCACATGGATCTCTAACTGCATCTTACTCTGGCGGCTGACTTTCCGCGCCTCAGATTCACATTTCGGTGTGACCTAAGTGACCTTGCGCGCGTTACAAATTTATTTAATAATAATAATAACAATAATAATAAAATGAAATTTTGCAGGCCTAAAGACAATTCATATCTGCACATGATTGACAGATTCCATCAAAATATTTCAAACAGAACAAAGGTTATACCATTTTTACGGAGGTCACCCACCGTTTTTTGACGATTCAAAAACGAAACACAACAAAAAAGGAACAAAAACACGATTTTGTTCTCATCTTAAATAATTGGTATCAGATAGCCTTGATATTGCCAGATTATCATTATTATTACTATTTAAAAAAGAAACAGGGTACCAGCGTAGCTGCGCGTCACTGAGAAGTCGCTTAGCAAGATGACAATCAAATTGGTAAATAAGTCTGTCAGATTAACCAACAAGTCCATCAAGAACTTTGCAAATAGACTCAAAAGAAGTTTTGGCGCTGGTGGTGAACACAAGTGGTGAAGCAGTAACAAGTTCATTTTACAACAGTTATTTGAGATGAGACTTAAAAAATCGTGTCTTTGTTACTTTTCGTCGCGTTTCGTTTTTAAATCGTCAAAAACGGTGGATGGCCTCACTCAAAGTGGTATAACTTTTGTTCTGTTTGAAATATTTTGACTAAATTTGACCATTATAATAATAATAATAATAATAATAATAATAACGACAATTTATATGGCGCCGTAACGCGGCCATACCACTACAAGGGCGCCTAAGGGCGACCATCATGTGTAGAAATGAATTGTCTTCGAGCGTGTAAAATTTCATTTCAAAATCGGTGGCCATGATATTGGCAAAAAACCTAATTTTGGGGGGTTTTTTAATCGTCAAAAAACGGTGGGTGGCCTCGCTAAAAGTGTTAAAACTTTTGTTGTGTTTGAAATATTTTTATGAAATCTCACCATCACGTGTAAATATGAATTGTCTTTAGGAGTGTAAAATTTCATTTTGAAACTCTTACTTCTGGCCAAGATATTGGCAAAAAACTTAGGGAGGTCTTTTTTTGGTGCACCATGTAGATGATGGTCGACTGTGGATGCTTTTATAAGTGAACTGAGTGGAGTGGTGTAGAGGATGAGTAAGAGGGGCCCGAGGACAGAACCTTGCAGAACACCACAGGTGAGAGGGCATGATTGAGATGACGTTTTGACTGAGAAAGAGCGTGAAGAGGGATAAGACTGAATCCAAATGAGAGCAGTGTCGGTAAAGCCAAACCAGGAAGACAGTCTTTGGAGTAGTATGTTGTGGTCAATGGTGTCAAAGGCTGCAGAAACATCAAGGAGGCAAAGGCAGGAGACTTGTTGATGAGAGATGGCAGAGACAAGTTTATTATAGAGGGAAGTGAGGTGTTTCGGTTGAGTGCTTCGTGTTTTGGTTGAGTGCTTGGGTTAAGGAGTGAATTTGAAGTCAAGTAGTCATTTATCCGAGAGAGTACAACACGTTCTGTTAGTTTAGAGATGAATGACAGGTTAGAAACAGGTTGGTAATTTGAGACGATCTCCTTATCAAGCGATGGTTTTTTGAGGAGTGGAGTTACCAAAGAATGTTTGAAGAGGAGGGGAAAGTTGCCAGTGGATAAGGAGAGGTTGATTATTTTTGTGATGATGGGGACAATGATAGATGCGCACTCTTTCAGTAGGGAGGTAGGTATAGGGTCAAGTTCGCACAGCTTATTTGGGAGAGATTGTAATAAATTGGACTCTTCAGACTCTGATGTTGGGTTAAAGGCAGGTAGTGATGATTGAGGTGGGGAAGACGGGAGGTCGTGAGTGGAGGAGGGTGTATCTGCAGGTGATTTGATGATAGATTTTGAGAGGAGTGATTGCAGAGAGAGACGAATAGAAGTTACTTTGCCCGAGAAGAATGAACAAAATGAGTCAGCGATTGAAGAAGATGGTATAGAGTCTGGAAGTGGGCTAGAGGAGTTCCAATGTAGAAGTTGGTTTACGGTTTTCCAGAGCAGACGAGGGTTACAGGATCAGGAGTGAACTAGTGAGGAGTAAAACTTCTTCTTGGCCATTGCCAGAAGGTGATGGTATTTGTTTGTAGCTACTTTTAGAGCAGAGAGGAGTTGAAGGTCATGGGTTCGTTTGTAAGTACGCTCAAGGCGTCAACGAAAAGATTTGAAGGCCTGGAGATAGGAGTTATACCAAGGGCTGTTAGAGTGAGAACCAGATTTGATGATAGTAGGAGCGTGTTTGTCAAGGATCATGGAGAGAGTGGTGTTGTAGGAGGACAGAAGGTCATCGAGAGAGGATGGAGGATTTAGAACGAGGCCTGAAGAGGCAAGATCGTGCTTGAAGGCTTCGATGTTTATGGAACTGATGCGGCGGAAAGAATGAGAGACAGGCTCAGGACGTGGAGTAGGCAGTATGTCAAGTTGTGTGAAAATGGGGTAATGGTCAGAAGGTGTATCAAAAGAGAAAGATATGCTTGGCGATAGCTTTGAGAGAGATGTAGCGATATCCTTGAACCCACCCATACGTTCTTACCCTGCTATATATATTGTTGAATATTAATTACACATGTTAAGTTAGGGAGAGGCCCTAGTTAATGATTAGTTAATAATTCGAGTGATAACTATCACATTGTTCTGTTTAATTAATTGACCAGTGCTATGACCAGTACTTAGGGGCAAAATATATATTAAATCAGGGGCAAACATTGCGGAATGTAGCCACGGTCAGCAACGGCATTAGCTGATAGGACACGAATGACTAAAAAGGATCGTCTGCTGCGCATGGGCAGTGATAGAAGGAGAGGCTAGAGAGACGGATGTTATGGCCGCCGTTGAAACTGTCGCAAGTTGTTGATAATTGTTGTCGGATATTATCGAGTAGTTTCCGTGACATTCGGGACGATCGAAAGACGGAGTAACGGAAGTTTAGTGTCCTAAAGTGTGGACAATACAGAAAGTCAGATCGTAACGAAACGATTGAAACAGCGCATTACTTACCTGTAACAAGCGCCGATTCACTGCAATCTTCAGCGCGTATCATCGATCCTCAAGGTTACTTCTCGTGACATTGCGAAGTGACAAATAAACTACTAGCGTTACGTCGAACTGTAATCGAAGGTAGCAACAGTTGGTAAATTCGATACGAAACAAGAACTGTTCAAATCGTAGACTGCTACAGCAAAGATATTCGACATTTGGGAAGAAAAGTACGACATCGCATATCAACGGAGAAATGAAGCCTACAGCCCTGCAGATCAGCGACTAGTGAGAAGGCGATGAAAACTGGACGATGGTGAGCGACAACAC
Organism: Lumbricus terrestris; assembly: GCA_949752735.1. Classification (NCBI taxonomy): domain Eukaryota; kingdom Metazoa; phylum Annelida; class Clitellata; order Crassiclitellata; family Lumbricidae; genus Lumbricus; species Lumbricus terrestris. Next base: position 27,914,609 of record OX457045.1, on the reverse strand, counting down.
GAGTTAAAGAATTCAACGTGGGAGGGTAGATATTATAGTTATATCCCTCAAAATTACTTTAATTAGTGCTGGTCTTAAGTAGGTCTATTTAAGAGAGACTTGCATCTAATTTGACATTTACCGCAACCCCTTAGAAGGATTTGTGTTCTGTACATGTTGATATATATTCATATTCATATGCTAATATTATTTTTATATTAAACCTTTGACTTGTTGATTCGATGCATATAGGGCAATAACCCACATTACAACGAATTGAAAGACATTATGCAAATGAGTAACTTGATTTCAGCTTCGAAATCTGGAGAGTATTACCACTAAACTATTGAGCCGTAGTGTGGTCTCCCTTTCCGTTACAAGAGATGATGTGATGATGAGGTCAAGTGTGTGGTTGTGACAGTGGGTGGGAAAGTTGACATGTTGGACCAGATTAGTAGATGACAAGAGCGTGAGGAAGTCAGAAGCAAGTGAATCAGATAGATTGTCAACACGCATGTTGAAATCCCCTGTGATCAAGAATTCATGAGGAGTTGTGGCAGCAATGGAGAGTAAGGTGCTAAATTCTTGTAAAAAGACAGAGTTAGGTTTAGAGGAGGAGGAGGGAGGGCGGCAGACATTGAAGATGGTTAGGACTGAGTTCGGGAGTTTGAGAGTGATTGAGGCGCATTCGAAAGATTTGAAACAGTAACCCTCCTCCTGTGGTATTCCGGTCGGTTGTCAATTTTGAGAGACGAGGGGTACTGTACAGGTGGTAACCAGAGGGAATAGAATCTTGATACTGAGCATGTGTTGTGCCTGGATTGAACCATGTTTCGGTTAAAGCAAATAGGTCGGGAGGATGAGATGAAAGAGCCAAGTCGTTTAATTCAGCAGCGTGTGAACATAGCCAGCTAGCTTCGAAACTAGGCCTACTGCATTCCTACTTTATACATAGGGTCATATATACTGCCTATATAGGCCTATATATATGGTCCGTCGACGACTGCGCCTCAACTGCAGCAACATATGGAGTCGGGAATAGAGCTGTTAGCTGATTGGTTGAGGTCCAATCGCCTCCTCCTGAATCCGGACAAGACTGATTTCCTTTGATGTGCCACTCGTAGGAGAGGTGACCACTGCATAGTACACAGTCTGCCAAGCAATATTTGTAAACTGATATGCAACAAAATGGAACTTTTGTCAACCAGCTGTCTATTGTCACTGTGCGCCATCACTTTTATCAGAGACTGAATTTGAATTATGAAGATTCAACTGAAATGGGTCAATAGCCTATGCAACGTATCTGGCCCGTATTTAATCATATTAAACAGAAAGGACTTGAGTTTGAAAAAGCAAGCGGATAATGATGGGTGAGCCCATATCCACCAGGAAGAAACCATGTTCAAATAAAAGAAATTGGTCATAATTTAGGACACGCATGTCCAACAAGTAAGGTCTACCCAACCATTACATTAAAGAACTAATTACTAAGTATGAATTTCAGTTCAATAGACCATCACATAATTTAGTCATGGCCTACTGTAGGGCAGTGGCTGGAAAAGCCTTGATCGTGATGCTTTTGCTGCAGCACTCCGAGACCATCCGCTCTTCGATAAGACCGAGGACAGCTCATCGTCATCTGCTACAGAGCTCTTTGACTCTTACTCAACTGCCATGTCCGATCTGCTCGATACGTTTCTCCCGATTCGCTCAGTTCGTTCGCGCCAATGCCCGTTATCGCCCTGGTTTGACACCGAGTGCAGGGCATTCCGTCGCCGGGCCAGGCGTCTGGAAAGGGTATACAGGCGAAGCCGGTCAGACAACGACAAAACTGCATGGATACATTATGTACGAGAGATGCATGCATTCTACCGGGACCGGGGGCAAGAGTATTGGGAGGCGGTCATCAGGCGCAGATCTGGTGAGCCAAAGAAGCTATGGAACGCATTTGATGATCTCCTCGGTCGACGATCATCCACTCATCGCACACAAACAACATCCTTCACAGCCGACGAGTTTCTTAAGAAATTGACTGCGAAAATAACATCTATCCGCGATGCCACTTCAACGGCTCCGGCGCCTGACTATCCACCTACCGACCACCGTCTTCACACTCTCCGTGAGGTTACAAGTGCTGAACTTCGTACACTTATACTGACGTCTGCACCGAAAACGTGCGAACTGGATCCGGTGCCTACGTTTCTAGTACAGGAACACATCGATATCATTCTTCCATTCCTTACTGTGATGTGCAACCGTTCGATTCGTGAAGCACAGCTTCCAGTCTCTCAGAAACGATCGATACTGCATCCGGTGCTGAAACGAGAAGGCCTAGATGCAGACGATCCGGGGAACTATCGCCCAATTGCCAATGTAACATTCTTATCTAAAATTCTTGAACGTATCGTTGCTAATCAGTTAATTGCTTATTTGGATGTAAATGATTTGCTCCCTTCCAATCAATCTGGGTTTCGTAAGAATCACTCGACTGAGACTCTTCTACTCCGCATTTTATCTGATCTCTATGGTGCTATGGATACAGGACGCATCTCTCTTCTAGCTTTATTTGACGTAAGCTCGGCTTTTGACTGCGTTGACCATAACGTACTGCTGAAACGCCTTTCTACCTCTTTTGGCTTTGTGGATCAGCCTCTTAAATGGCTTCATTCTTTTTTATCGGAACGCACCAATTCTGTTGTCTTTGGTACATCCAGATCTGCCTGGGTTCCTGCCCCTTTTGGAGTCCCTCAGGGTTTTGTTTTGGGACCATTGCTTTATATCATTTATACGTCTGGCATAGGATCACTGCTGACATCTTGTGGTCTTTTTCACCAGCTATACGCTGATGATGTTCAGGCGTATACCCACTGCCACCCTGACCATGCTCTGACAGTGGTCCAGCAAATGTGTCATGCTATGGATAAGCTGGCTAGCTGGTTAGCCTCTAACCGCCTCCTACTTAATGCTTATAAAACTCAGTTCATCTGGTTGGGTGGACGTAAGCGACTGGCAAATGTTGATCGTTGTGCCGTGGCTAAAGCATTTCCCTGTGTTACCTTTTTTGATTCTGTCCGGGACTTGGGTGTTTTACTGGATGAAGAACTTAGTTTCTCAAAACATGTCAATCAGCTGACTCGTGGCTGTTACTACCAAATTCATCAGCTACGGGTCATCTCTCGCTCTCTATCAGAGGATTCTGCTGCTACTCTTGTTCATGCTTTTGTCACCAGCCGCTTGGACTACTGTTGCTCTATTCTTGTCGGTTTGCCTCAATTATTGATATCCCGACTTGACCGTGTTCTTCGGTCTGCAGCCCGGCTAATTGGGCGAATCCCTAAATATGCATCTGTTTCATCATACATGCGTGATACTCTACACTGGCTCCCTATCTCACAGCGCATCGAGTACAGAATTGCTTCACTGGTTTGGCGTTGTCTCCTTGGCTGTGCTCCGACTTATCTTGTTGAGCTCTGCCGTCCAGTATCTGTTGTCCTGGCTCGCCGAGCCCTTCGCTCTGCCTCTAGTGGGAAGCTTTTGGTCCCACGTGTTGAAACCTCAACCTGTCAGCATCGTGCTTTCTCAGTTGTAGGTCCATCTGTCTGGAATAGTCTCCCGTTGCAGGTGCGCCTGCTACCAAGGGTTGACTCATCAGTCTTCTACAAGCTCCTTAAAACTTTTTTGTTTCACCGTGGTTGGATTGGGAGCGCTTCTGAGTGAATTTCTTGAAGAGGCGCTATATAAATTCTTGAAATGAATGAATGAATGAGTGGCGGAGTAGTGTGCGGTTGGAGGGCGACGACTGGCGAGTCTGGCGTAGCATTCTGCAGTACATTAATGGCAGTTCAGAGATATTGTTTGTAAACTCGGTGTGTCATTTCGGGTAGGCCTATACTGCTCCGCTGTCGTCAGATCATGCGGACCTGGTAACGAATAACATTCCGACCGGCTATGAACTGGACTCCATGTCCTCGGTCATCTTTTCTCTTACATCATCCATTCTCCAGCAGTCAGCTCTGAAGGAACTCTAGTCATCATATCAGAGGCTAATATCCCTCCTAAACAATCAGACTCGATCCCTCACCCTCATGAGGATTAGGTAGGCTAACCCAACCACCATCTGACATGGAGCAGAGCGCATAAATTACAGGCCCAGTGGAATCTTCCATTCTCAGGCCGACCTTCCCCTCCGAAGTGAGTTTGGCCTATTTATGACCCCACCGTTTTTCACTTGGCTCAAGTTGCGGCCGCCCTGTAGCCTATAGGGATAGAAGCCACTGCTAATATCCGCTCTTCTGTGACCCAATGTTTTTGCCCTCCCTCATCCGTCGCAGCCAGTCCTGTGTTTCCCATCTTTCACCTCTCTCCATTAAGAATTTCTCTCATCTTCTTCCGACCTGTGCGGCCTTAGTCGCTCTCACAGGTCGTCGGTACGTGTTGGGAGAACGACAGACGATTCTACTGGGCCTGTAATTTATGCGCTCTGCTCCATGTCAGACGGTGGATGGGGTAGCCTACCTAATCCGCGGTGAACGACGTTCGCGCTTCTATTACGGTGTCCACGGGTAAACGGTTCATAGGCTATAAAACATATATATACATACATATAGATAACTTTAAACTATACTGATTTGTGCATTATATATATAAATATCATACTGAGAGGGTGAAAATAGCCTGTACGTCTCTTGATTATTAATAATCCAGAGGTGACAGGTCATTGCTTAACTGGGCACACGTACAGTACACTGCCTTACTACAGCCCTTCCCTTGCAGGTCTGCTCAATGGGCGGCGCATCTCCTCCACTCGTCCCAGTCCATCGCCAGCTTCGCTTACCTCTTCCCAAGATATCTCCAAACACTCCCCAAGACGTCTCTAATTACAATGCCAGAGCAGCCAGACATCCGTCTGTGACCCTGTGTATCGTATATCCAACAGGCTATAGGATTTAGCTCAGACTGCAGACTGACCCCCCCACTGACGACCCTGATATGACCGAGTAACGAATTCCACTAGTACCCAGTATGTAGAGATAACCAAAAGATATATTGGCCTATGCCAAAGCTAGTGAAGTAGCCTAAAAGAACACAATGACCGTGTGATTGGCACCCTGTCCCGTTTTACCACTGTCCAATGACATTTATTCAAAAAAGTGTTATTATTAATATTTTGTCAGGATTTCCAGGGGGGGGTCACGACTGTCGCCAGAGCTTCAAGAGCTGACGGCACCAAGTGACCAGGTGATAGGCATTATATTTATACATGCACTTACAGCTGAATCCAGCTATATATAATAATAATAATAATAATAATAATAATAATAATAATAATAATAATAATAATAATAAATAATAATAATAATAATAATAATAATAATAGTAATGACGACAATTTCTATGGCGCCGTAACACAGCACATGCCGTTACAAGGGCGCCTCTACAAACACAAACACAATCAGTCAGATGTACGCCTTAGAAAAAGGATATGTCTTGAGACGAGTTTTGAAAGTTTCAACTGAGTTGGCCGAACGAACAGAGGTAGGCAGACTGTTCCAGCAGCGGGGACCAGCAGTTGAAAAAGCACGCTCCCCGAAGCGTATCCTTGTCCTCCACACATACATATCTCCTTTCACACTTGATCTCAGCGCAAGTCCAGCACCTGATGAAGCCGTCTGCATGCAATATGATTTGAGGTAGTCCGGTGCAAGGCCATGTAGTGACTTGTAGACCAGCAATGAGAGTTTGTATTCAATGCGGTACGGTACCGGAAGCCAATGCAGCACGTCACGCAGTAATGGCGTCACATGATCGTACTTCCGCTGATTACACACGATCCTTGCTGCTGCATTCAGCACAGACTGTAGTCGATCGTGCAGGTACTTCGGCGCACCAGCCAATAGACTGTTACACTGGTCCACCTGAGAAACCACAAAGCAGAAAACAGCTGTTTTTGCAGCCTCGAAGGGCAGTGATCGCACACAGCTTTTGATCAACCGCAGCTGGCGAAAGCATCTGCCCACCGTCAGTCCCACTTGGCGCGTCATGGACATGTTTGTCCGTCTGGAATAAGACTCCGAGGTCACGCACCACAGTGGAAGGCCGCACTGATATCCCACAGATATTCAGGGACTCACCGCTGAGCTGGTCACTAGGGCATAGTGACGAGAAAGGATTATGTTTGGCATATATTAATTTGTTGCTCCTATGCATATAATAGTGTCTGGTATAGAAATTTTGTTTCTCATATGCTGCTTAACTTTGCCGCCATGGCCCTGAAGTTATTCGAGTATACCGTACTATTGAGCATTGCATTAACACTGCTGAAATTTGACTATTTTCTTATCTGAAGTAGTAAGTAGGCTTAAAAATAGGAATATTGTGAGCCACATTTTATGGCACAGCATGTGAATTTGCTTGGCAATTCCGACATCCATGAGCCACAATCAAGGGGCCGTTCATAAATGACGTCACGCAATTTAGGGCGATCCCTTTGACCCCTCGTCACACGTTAAAACAAAAGTCACATGATATCTAACAGAGGACTGTCACAAATCATCATATAGCCTATGTGTGACCACTGACCCTCTCCCCCTCCAGTTACGTGACGTCATTTATGGAGGTCCCCAATGCATTATTCTAACTTAAAAAATGGAGTGAATTATAAAAGTTGAGAAAAACTTGTGGTCCTTAATTAAGCTTCACAAAATGTTCACATGCTGACAATGCGTTTCACTTATATTATAGTCTATAGTCCACTCACTTGTTGTGGTATATAATGTCCATGTTTTTGAGGAATTCATGCTTCTTCGAATGTGGCCTTCTCTACGTTCTTTGTCACAAACTGACCTTGCTGCATCTGTACTACCTGTAGCAACTTCGACTGCATGCTTGTGGCAATGGTATTTTTTCAAGATCTAAATAGGCTACTGCCAGTTTTAATGTATTCCTTAAGGTCATTTTTCTTAAACTTGCAAGTTATTGGAGGTTCAAGTCTGGAAACATCCAACCAGTTAACTAGAACTCAGTATACTCTCTCTCTTCATGTTCTCTGCCCCACGGCAGGTTCGAACTTCCGACGGCGCCACTCTTCCCGGTGTTGAGCCTCTTCTTTCAGTTTCTCATAACCTTCAACCAGCATCCAGTCCAGTAGTTTCTGTCTTTGTCTTCCTCTTTTTCTTTTTCCCTCAGTTCTTCCTTCAATGATCACTTTCAGAAGGGATTCTCCTCTCAGGATGTGTCCTATCCATTTCTTTTGTCTCATCTTTATTGTATCCAACATTGCTCTTTCCTCTTCTACTCGCTGTAGCACCTCCTCGTTTGATACATGTTCAGTCCAACTAATCCTCTCCATCTTCCTCCATAACCACATTTCAAAAGCCTCCAGTCTTCTAGTATCTTCTTTCCTTAGAGTCCACGTTTCTGATCCATATAGTGTTACACTCCATATCAATGTTTTAATCATTCTTTTATTGAGATTCCTACTCAATCCTCCTCTCAGCAATTCTTTCCTCTTCATGAATGCCTCCTTCCCCATTGCTATTCTTCTCCTGATTTCGCTATGACATTTTGCATCTGTTGTAACCACACTCTCTAAGTAACAGAACTCTCCGACCTGTTCTACCTTCTCTCCGTTGATTATTATCGTTACTGTTGTTTCCTTCTTCCTGCTGATCTTCATTACTTTAGTCTTTTAGTGTTTATTTTCATACCATATTCTTGAGAAGTCCTTTCTAGACGGTCCATCATCTCTTGTAGTCTTTCCTGTGTGCCTGCCAACATTGCTTGGTCATCTGCAAACCGAAGTGCCTTTACCAGTGTCCCACCCACTTTTATTCCCACCTCCAAGTTTTCCAATGCCTCTCTTATCAGTTCTTCTATATATATATATTAAATAAAAGTGGTGACAGTGGACACCCTTGTCGCACTCCTCGCCCTATCTCTCCAGGTTCCGAGTATTCCCCTTCTATTCTTATTCTGATCTTTTGGCCCATATACAGATTTCTTATGAGCCTTCTGTCTCTCCAGTCTATACCCAACCTTATCAGTGCTTGCATCAATTTCTTCCACTCTACTCTGTCAAATGCTTTCTCATAGTCCACAAAGCACACATATACTTCATTATCGTGTTCCAGACTTCTCTCTGCCAGAATTCTCAGTGCTCCGATGGCATCCCTTGTACCTCTGTTCTTTCTAAATCCAAATTGGTTCTCCCCCAGCTTGTGATCTGCTTCTACCTTGGCCTGTATTCTCCTTGTCATTATTTTTATCATGATCTTGGATGCATGTGTTAGCAGGCTGATAGTACGATATTCCTCGCACGTCATTGCGTTGGCCTTCTTTTTCAGTGGAATCATGATTGTCTGCAGGAAATCTTCTGGCCATATTCCTGTGCTGTATATGTCTTGGCACAACTTTACCAGTTCCGTCATCGCTTTTTCTCCCAAGTTTTTGAGTATTTCTGCTGGGATGTTGTCGATTCCCTCGGACTTGTTCTGCTTCATTTCTTTGATGGCCAAAAGTACCTCCTCCTTCAGCACCTCTGGGCCTAGGTCTTCTCTGTCTTCTGGAGGTGGACCTTCCTCGAACTCTTCGGGCCTGTTTTTACTCTGATAGAGATCTTCCACGTACTCTTTCCAGCGACTCCTTACCTCACTCGGTTCCTGTAAGATTTTCCCATTCTTGTCTTTGATGTCAATTCCCCCTCTTTTCGTCATCTTTTTAACATTTTCGTATACTTTGTCAAATCTTCCAATTTTCTCCAGTTCTTCTAGGTCCCTACACTGCTCATCCCACCACTGTTCTCTGGCCTCTTCTGTACTTCTCCTCAGCTTATTGTTTAATCTTCTATATTCTTTCCTCGCCTCCACTGTACTCTGTTTCCATTTTCGTCTTTCTTCCATCCCCTGTATCATTTCCTCCGTAATCCATGGTTTGCGAGGTGCTGGTCCTTTTCTGTACCCCACTGTTTCTAGTGTCTCCTCCACAATAACCTCCTTCAACTCTCTCCATCTTTCTTCCGTGGTCGCTTCCCGTCTCTCCACAACTCTTTCCTCTATTTTATCTGACAGTTCCCTACACACCAACTTTAACTCAGTATACAGTGGCTTCTACATTCAGTTTTGGGATTGTGAATGTTCCAATATCACCTGAACTGCTAATAGACAGTGATCAGTTTCCCTTGCTATTTTAATTCTTCTGAAAACCAGTTCTGCATGTGTTTTTTCTCATCAATCAGCATATTCACTTAAACATCTTCTGGGTAACCATAGTAACCATTCTTTTGAATACATTTATCAACAACTTTTCCCTCAAAGTATGGTAGGAAGCTTGATAAATGATGAGCAAATAAATGTCGTAACATCAACTCATTGAAATGAAAAATGCAGATGAACCACAGGAGAGGACGCCTTGCATGTAACTCCAGCTCTCTTATTACTCCACTGCTCCAGCATGCATTCCTGTATTTACCACCGTTCCATCACAGCCAACAGCTATTATTGAACTGAAAGAAATATCATTAGGCCTAACAGACAAGAATTTGCGCATTGCTTTGAAAATTCCTGCGGCTAATCCACTCTTTGGTGAAATGGTGAGATATACCCTAAATAAAGTGATCCTAGTTCACTCTTCCAATAGGCCTATTTGATATAAATTTATGACCGAATGACTGCAAACATACAGTTATATCTGTTAGGGTATAGCAAGTAGAGTGGTCCCAAAAAATGAACATTGAAATATATGAAAGGCATGTTGTTTTTTCTGTACATCTGGTACAAAAAACCCACAGTGCAAAATATTAAGACACTGTGACTCTATCTTCAGGTCACTCACTGCTGTCAAAGTTCAAACATACTAACTACATTGTAAACACTGCAATATAACTGGCAGGCCTCCAGTCAATGAGCACTGAGCCTTCCATTTTAGCTGTTAGCAATATTATTTAATTGCCAGCATGACAAGCAGCCTGCAATTAGTGTTTAATTGACTTCCAGTGTCTAATAAAAACTATCTAATAATGCTGTCAGCATGTCACAATGTCGGTTCAGAAAGTCGAATTTGACCACGAAGATTACGATGAAGCTTCGCCACCTAGAGTAATGCATAGTGTCTTCGCTTTTCGTCAGCGAGTCATTGAAGGTACTGATTGTTGCAGCTAATCTCAGAAATCTCTCTCCCACATCATTCACGACTTGGTCTGTAGGCCTACTTATGAGGAAGATCCAACAATGTCTCCTTGATACAAAGAGATTTCATAAACCTCCGGCTCTCTGTTATTTCCTCTCCTTTTTCCTTAGGAACCTACCTCTTGCATTCTAGGTTCTTCTTCTTTACTTGTGTCTTGATTATTTCTTTTCTCATTCATTAACTGCTTCTTGGAGAAAAATAAGAACCCAGCAAGGTCAATTCCTAAATACCAGAAATGACGAATGAAATTAGTAAATGCCGCCTTAGTGATCTTCTCATTTACAGCGTTGTGTTGGTCATCCATGCAGGAGAGCCCAGATCCTCTGTTAGAAAATAGGCTTACAGGGGCACAGTTCTGCAAGTCTTCATGACCACGATGGCTGCATCTTGGTACTTTCTGCAGTCACTTATTTTGGAGCCTGAAATGCACGGGCTAGCGGACTGTTATGATGAAAGACCACTGTTGGTGATAAACGTTTGAATAGCTGGATATCGGGTCCAGATGATGCAGCCATCACAACTGTGAAGACTGTATCCAATATAGACTCTGTTGCGAGATGTCTGTACAAGCTAAATGCGACAGAAACCAACAAAAGACAACACCGAACATCTAGCAACATTCGTAATGGATCCCATGGCGTGTTGGAAGCAGTAGAGTCAAATAACAGAGCTTCAATAGGTTTTCCCATGTCCATTCTTCAATGATCTTGCCAGCGACGTTGGTCATGGCAGCTCCAGTACCCAATGGAAGCTTTGGCACAGCAATGAACTCATCGAATTTGATTTTTGGACTTGAAACCAACAATTATTGACAAAAGGTCAACCCAGTGTGAGAATTGTGGAAAAATAACTGGGGGTTGAACCATGATCCACTTTTAATTGGGGTGTGAAAAACAGACTTTACTATGGGGCTCTAAGTAAGACTGGGGGCTGAAACGCCCAGTAATTCTCACCCTGCATGGGTCAGCCTATGCGCCCTCTTCTTTCCCCTGTAAGGTCTGCTGCAGTTACTTTACTATTCCAGAGTGGAACTTAGAGAACATCTTCCTTCTTGACTTCGTGGATGAAAGAATCTCTCAGATTGACGCTATATTGATTCGCCTGTCAACCCTGGCATGCCAAAGTGAGCTTTAAGAAATAGACTTTTGGCCATACAGTACTGCACTGCAAATAGGATGTGACTAGCCTGTTAAAAATAATGCTGCGGTCCAGCGTTGAAACCAGTTCAATTTATAGAACATCATGGGGGCACGTGCCCTAATGCTCCCTTCGAGTCTCCTAAGGGTAGGCCTATTGAAGTGTAGGCCTACTTATCAATGTTCTGAGAGGGACAATCAACAAATTTATGAAAATTGTTCTTGAAAACATCACTTTCCAGTCACATTAAGGTTGTCAGCAGCCCGATATTCAATGTAAAAAATGCACGAAAAACCATTATATTTTGAACCCCATTTTGGGGGAGACCCCATGGTCAGATATTTTCGCATTTTGGATATTTTATTCAGCAGCAAATTCTGAGGAAGAAACCGTTTAGAAAGCTTGTGTTACAATTTTTTCCAAGTCAAACTGCAAATTGCCTGGACTATTAATATATAGCCCCAAAACCCCAACTTTGATGCTCGTGAGTGACCCCTAAATATTACATTTTTGGCATAAAATTTTCCCAGAGGTAGTTTCTAGATCAAAATGAACAAATGTATCAACATGCCTCAAAAATCCAAAAGAAATTTTTTTTTACATGCCATTTTGGACCAGTCTAATAGCAAGAAATATGTTTTCGTTTAAAATGAACTTTGGCATAACTTAAAAGGTTGCTCCAGGTCCTAAATGAAAGAACTGAAGAAAAATTGCATCAAATTTATTGCATCTAACTTTGCCGCCGAGCACCTGAAGTTTAGTCGACTTTCGCAGCTGCAAACCATGGCAAAAATACACACTGTTCAAACACGAGAACTATGGTTATGGAGAACTAGACAGAAAAGAAACAGAAAGGAAAGAGGACAACAAAAAATATTATCAATCTCAAGGACTGTGTAAAGTATAGATGATAGATCAGACAATGATTCTAGCTGTGATACAGTTGACTCCGATTCCACAGCGTCAGAATCATTATGAGAACGTTTATAACATCTGAAGGAAAAACATGCTCTCGCTACACCAAGTCACTCCCAGCTTTATCAAGGGAATGTGATAGATATAGTTTCTCCAATGCAGTTGGTGTTGCACTTGCAACAGAAGTACATATGTAGGTCTACTTGTGGACCATGGAATTGTGGCTGATGACGACCAGAGTTCAGCTACTGACAGATTGCGGGAAGAGAGAGAGAAAGGTTTCGTAAAACAGTATCCTATATATAGAAGAAGTGAAAAGCGTGAAGCTACAGCATTGTATTTTGATGGTAGGACAGATAATTTTTATATATCTACGGAGCTTCAGTACAGGCTCTGCTTATGTATGGATTCTAACGGGGATGATTGTGCAAATGCTGCTCTCTGGCGAATGTTTGCAACTTTACTCTTGATACTCTTTTCAAACTCTACAAATTTAGAATATAAATTATTGTACACTTATATCATCATCATCATCATCATCATCATTCACCATGAGCCATATGCTCGTAGGTGTCCAATGTCAACTTCGTCTTCTTCTTCCAACCGCCTCTGTCCTGGGCCAGGTGGAACAGCTTTTGTAGTGAGTCATCACACCAGTCCTCTACGTCCTCCTTCCATTCCCGATGTGGTCTGCCTCTCCTATTATTTCCGTCCATTATTCCAAAAACAAGAGTTTTAAGTTTTCTGTCGTTCGTCATTCTGGCGATATGGCCGAAAAGTCCTAATTTGCGTCTCATAGCCTTTTGTAAGATTGTTTCTGCCCTGTCCACTCGCTGAAATATCTCTTCGTTGGTTATTTTCTGCGTCCATTTTATTCTCAGGATCTTTCTGTAGCATTTGTTCTCAAATGCCAGGATCCTTCTTTTTATCGAGGCGGTGTACACCCATGTCTCACAGCCATAAAGCGCTGTGCTGAAGATTATGGTATTGAGTACCTTCATCTTTGTTGTCATCTTGATGGTACTGCTCCTCCATATTTTGTCCAGCGATTTGAGGGCTGTGTATGCTCTTGCTAGGCGGGTCCTGACTTCTGTTTCGCCATCCAAATCGAATGTGAAGTTGCTGCCTAGGTAGGTGAAGTTTCCAACGTTTTCTATTTCGACGTCTTCTACTTTTACAATAGGTTCGCTGGTCTTTAGCCCGAATATCATGGTTTTCGTTTTCTTAATATTGATGGAAAGTCAAAATTTTGTTGCTTCTTCATTTAGTAGTTCTAGCGAATACTTCAGTTCTGTTTTGTCTTCCTCTACGAGGTCCACATCATCTGCAAACCTTAAGTTGTTAATTCGGGTGCCGTGCACTGCTATACCACTCTCTCTTTCCCTGATCTTGTCCATTGCTCTTTCAAGGTCTGCTATGAACACTGTCGGTGATATTGGGTCTCCTTGCCTGGTCCCTCTGTTGGTTCTGAACCACTGTCCTATTTCTCCATCCATTCTCACCGCTGCTTGTGACGTTCCATTAATGTCTCGGAGCAAATCCACCAGTTTGTCATCTACTCCATATGATTGTAACGTGGCCCAGCTGATCTCCTGGTCTACACTGTCAAATGCTTTTTTGAAATCCACAAAGCAGTTGTAGACCTTTTTTTCCCGCCTCGCTTTCTCTGCTATAAGCTTCAGCATGAGGATTTGTTGTGTCGTGCTCCTGTTCTTGCGGAACCCCGCCTGCTCATCCGATATGTATTCCTCCAGGTGGTTTCGTAGTCTCTCTGCTAGTATCGTCATCAGGATCTTTCCCATATGGCTGATAAGCGAGATTGTTCGAAAGTTCTCGCATTCAAGTGCGCTCCCTTTCTTGTGAATGGTTATCAAGATGGATTTTTTCCATTCCTCTGGGGCGCGTCCTTGCTCCCATGCCTGGTTACAGAGTCTATGTATTTCTTTGTTTAGTGGTTCTCCACCTTGTTTTATAATTTCGGCTGTGATGTTGTCGTGTCCTGGGCTTTTGTTGTTTTTTAGTTTCTTGATGGCTTTCTCCACCTCTTCAACTAGGATGTCCGACTCTTTGTCCGTGCTCGGGGGCGAGATGTGTCTCAGTTCTTCAATTTCTTTTTTGATTAGTTCCTGATCTGTTTGTTCAGAGTATAGTTCACTGCAGTATTCGGTCCATCTTTGTCTGATCTCTGTCTTATCCGTGCAGATTCTCCCTTGTTGATCTCTGATTGCCGATAGTTTTGGGTTCCATTCCCTGTTCACATTTCTCATCATCTTATACACTTCTCTGAGTTTACCTTCCCCATAGTTCTTGTCAAGTTCTTTCCACTGTTGTTCAAGCCAGTTTGCCCGGTCTATTCTTACTGCGGTCGTGACTTTCTTGCTAGCCTCTTTATACTCTCTGTTTGCCGCCTCCGATTGGTCTTATATACTGCTTATAAATTCTGTAAATTACATTACAAAGGTATAATAATCTTATAAGCTCTCAATTTCTTGTCTAAATGACGTCTCACAATTAACACCTCGTTTTAAGATTTCTATGGGGGGGGCCCGGTAGAGTAGTGGTTAACACGCTGGCCAAGAGTGCGAGAGGTAGTGAGTTCGAGCCCCCGTTGGGCGGATTTGCTTTGTAAGCTGCCATCGACGCCGTGTAATTACAGAGCTGTCTGTTCAGTTAGTAGTTAAGTTTACTTAAGATTACTGCATAACTTGTAAATGTAAAGCGCAGTGCGTCTTGCAGGCGCTCAATTAAAGAAAATATATTATTATTATTATAATATTCATAAGTCTGCAGAATCTTAGCAATATTTACGAGCTCATGAGGGAATGCACACGGAAGAAGTGGACATTCAATCTGCCAACCGTACTCAGTCAGCCCACCTGCTTGAACCTCGTGTACAAGTGGGTGGAAGCTTCCGGTCGACGGATGTGAATATTGTATTCAACACGGCGATCCTTGTGCCTAACAAGGAATGACCCTGGCTAACCCTGGCGGTCTGTCCCTTGCGCCAATAAGCAAGGGAAGAAGGCAACCGAGAACAATACCATAGACAGAACACTGTGATTGTTCGAACATTGTATATATATATATATATATATATATGTATGTATTTTAGGCATGCATACGTTTGTATGTATGCATGTATGTATGTGTGCGTGCCTGTGTGCTAGTATGCATGTCTGATAACGTGTGCATATATGTGTATATGCATATATATCCGTGTATATGCATGTATATATGTATGTATGCGTGCGTATGTATGTGTATGTAAATGTGCGTATGCTTGTATGAATGTATGCGTGTATGACTGCTTATAAATGTGCACATCCATGTGTGTATGCGTGCGTGCATATGCATGAATATGTGTATGTATCTATGCATACATACCTGAAAGTCTGCATGAGAGCTATCGTGTGCGTATGTCTGTGTGTATGTATGTACATATTTATATGTATGTATATGTATACATACATGTGCATGTGTGTATATGTTTCGTCTACCTAGGGTGCGATGGCGTTGACTCCAGTGCTAAATGCAGTGGAGTCGATGCCGTTGCGCCCTGGATGGGCGATGTGTATATGCACTAATTCTGGCGCTTATATATGCATAGGCATATATGTATGTGACGGTGCACATGCCTATGCACGTGCCTATGTGCACACACGTGCATGTATTACCATCCGCTCGGAGTGCGACTGTGCTGGCTGCAGTGCTAAATGCACTGCAGTTGATACACTTGCGCTCTTGGCGGACGATCGTATATTAAAAATGTCTCTGGCGTTTTCGCCAGATGCCGCCATGTGACGGTGAATCTATGCCACCCATTAACCACTAATGTTTATATTGCACTCGCCAGGTGCCGCCGCCTGACGGCCAACATAGAAGGACAACTTATCTATCTATATTATAAAGACATTAAATTTTCTTAACCAACGAACAATTGATAGGCCTACCCTGTATATATACATTCATTATTTTAAATAAATCTGCATAACTGTCAGAGTGTTTATGGATGAGGTGATCATCTTGGCATGGATCCTCTTAATAAATCTTATATCAGTCAATCAGCAATATTTACACTTGACAGTCCATTGACAGTCACTTATGTCTATACATCCTGAAGTTCTCTGTAAAAGGAGAGCTTCTGGTTGGCATGGAAGTTGATACATTTTGAATTTATTTATGGAGCGCTTTATGCTAATTGCTCTTACCTGAAGATTGAAAATTATTGCATGGCTGACTTATGCTTTTGGGTATTTCTGGGTAAAAATATATATGGTTCGGGTTCCTATTGGATGTTGGTTTCTGCATGGATGCCAGTTCACCATTTCCTGAGCTCACAATTTTCCTGGGAGCAGCGGTTTCTGGGTATCACCTTTTCCTGGGATGCGCGTATCTGGGGGACCGTCGCCACCGCCGCCGCCTTTTCAGGGAGCTGATTTTCTGGGCTGGGGCGCCCCTGACCTTCCGCAGAGACCAAGAGCATGACCGGGGAGCCACCGCACTTCCTGGAAGCGTGACCTAATTACCTTGATTTTTTACCTCCATCTATTCGTACCCATCCCCGCCGAAAAGTGGCTGTACTAGATGCACTTTCTTATCTACTCACCTGCAATTTTGACCACGAGACTATACAGCCCAAGTCGACGAAATCAATCGAGTCGATCATCGGCTGGAGGAATTAGTTGTTGTGGTGTATTATTATTTTTAAATAAGTTTACTTTCCATATCTACAATTTAAAATGTTGAATTCAAATGTTTAGTGGTGGAAAAATGACTTTTGGCGCATGTGGTGTCAAGATTTGCTTTGAATCAATAGCTCAATGAGCATGTATTCAAAGTTAAAATTCGCCATGAACAACTGAGTTGTCATACGCCGGATAGAATATTTCTTGTAGCCTTGTGCACCGCTTAATAAATTTTGTCTTAAATATGCTATTAGATGGTCCTGGAAACCTTTTCAACCTATTTAAATGTGACACATTTTGGTTATTTATAAAGTCAAGCATCATTCCAATAGCCACTTGTTTTAAGAGAAGAATATTTCGTTTGGTCTGTATTTAATCAGTAATTTGTTGAAATCCTTGTTTCCTTGGAAAACGATGTAGCAAGAAAGAGAACTAAAATCAACTGAGCGTTTAAGTTGTATGTCCATTTTCGTAATGTTAAATATTGGGTCTGACGATCGATCGTCCATCGGTTTTGCGTCTCGAAGCTAAGTCGAAGACCTTTTCCGTGGTTTTGAAATAGACTAAATTTCTCGACTTATTGTCGAGTATATATGGTATACTAACTGAACAGACAGCCTGTAATACATAAAATGTAATGTTTTCAGCTGCAACTTAAATACCCACAAACATACATACATTTAGATTGATTGATTGATATTCGTTTAATTTAAAATCAGACAATTCCTGGTGACACACCGCACCCAGTTACATATAAAAAAAAATTAAAATAAAATACAGAAATAATAATATAGGCCTACCCTGAACTGTAGGCGAGATTGACATTTATAAAGAGAACTTTAGGAAAACGCACCCTAGAAATCACTTCAGATCTCGCTTTAGGTATAATCAAAGGTTTAAACATCAAAGCAATGGATTAATTTATAATAAATTGATTTACACTGCGAGTAAATGGTAGTTCCTCATTGTTTTCACTATAAAATTTAGTCACATTAATGGGTAGGGGCTCAAGCTTCAAATTTCACCGGCACCA
Organism: Lumbricus terrestris; assembly: GCA_949752735.1. Classification (NCBI taxonomy): domain Eukaryota; kingdom Metazoa; phylum Annelida; class Clitellata; order Crassiclitellata; family Lumbricidae; genus Lumbricus; species Lumbricus terrestris. The sequence continues at coordinate 27,896,678 of OX457045.1, read as the reverse complement.
TAATGCCACTGGCCATACCTCTGCCGAGGAAAGAGCGCCAGCCAGGGCTTTTTAAAGAAATTTTTTAACTGCGCAACCTAAAATATTTTGGCATTTGCGACAATTTTCCAAAAAATGTCGCCGGTGAAAAAAATCTAATGACCTTTAGTTTAGTAATTGAACATTTATATAGCGCCGCTCACAGATTCAGTGGCGCTCCCGACCCAAGCTAGTGCTCACCGCTAACAAATAGTATAGTTTTCAGACGTTTACGGAACAGGGGAAGAGAAAGGCCAAGAAGCTCAGAACGGAGCTTGTGAGGAAGGCGGTTCCAACAAGTAGGACCAAGATATGCGAAGCTTCTGGACTGGGCCGTAGCTCCACGCATGCGCGGGACAACTAGAAGGCCATTGGCAGCAGATCGAAGGGCAGAGCGGCCAGGAAGAGTGGAGACCAAGTTACACAGTGCCCGAAGATAAGAGGGGGCTACCCCGAGAAGAGAGTTGCGCATAAGAGTCAGGATCTTGAACTCAATGCGCTGAGGTACAGGAAGCCAATGAAGAGTGTACCGAATAAAATCAGATATGTGAGAGAATTTGGGAAGACCAGCAATTAAGCGGGCAGCAGCATTAAGAATAGACTGAAGCTTAGAGAGGTTAAGAGAGGAGAGACCAGCATAGGCAGAGTTTCCAAAGTCGACTCTAGAGCAAATCAAAGCATGGACAAGCGCCTTGACCGCTTGAAGGGAGAGTGAGTGGCGGATAGTACGCAATTGTCGCAAGTGATAGAAACATGTTCGAGAGATTCGGTTAACATGATCAGTAAGAGAAAGAATTGGATCCAGAGTAAAACCCAGATCACGAACAGTTGGAGAAAATTGGATATCTGGGTACAACGTGCTGAGGAGCTCCATATCAATCTTGGCGAGCTGGACTCTACCACCAAGCCAGATGAATTGGGTTTTATCAGAGTTAAGGCGAAGACGGTTAGAAGACATCCATTTAGCCAAGTTTAGCTTGGTCGTTTGTCAGAATTCTCCCTGAAATGTGTCCTAAGTTGCAGCATATAACATCTTATGACATCTTTAAAAGTCGTTTGTCAGAATTTTCCCTGAAATGTCCTAAGTCTCAGCATATAAAATCTGATGACCTTTTTTTAGTCATCCACTTTGAATTTCGGATTTTGGCCTTTCTGCTGCATATTTTCCACTGCACACGCGCTTCATTCCGCTTCTTTCTTCTTTGGTGAACCTTTTGCAGTTGCCTTTTTCTAATGGTTATCACTGCACAAGACAGCTTTTACAACTGCACAAATTCGTTTTCAACTGAACATTTTGTGTAGAACTGCACGTCAAAAAGCCCTGAAGGGCGTTGCACACATGTTCAAAAAGCTAATTGCAGTTAAACGATTGTTATATTGTTGTACTACATGTAGCTGGGGTACCCGGCATTTCCCAGAAAATTTAGGATTGGCCCCGCTCCCAGCCAATTTCTTACTTCCCCACCTCACTGCCGGCTCCACCAATCGCCCCACCCAGCCCCATGGTGGTAGAGATTTGACAACCCCTCCAGCGGGTGTCCCATACCCACACCAACACAGTAGTGAAGGTTTGGAGTGAAAAGCTAAGAAACTTTGGAAATGCATACCAATGAAACAGGGAAATTAGAGTTTTCTCCCCTACCCTGGCCCCCATGGTGGTAGAGATTCGCCAACCCCTCCACCGGGTGGTTCTGATGGCCCTCTTTCTAGGTACAAAGTTTCAGAAGAATAGCTGCGTTTCACGAAGGGGAAATGTGGGGGTTTCGCCCCCACCATGGTGGGAGAGATTTGCCAACCCTTCCACGGGATGTCCCATGCCCAGACCTACACCGTAGTAAATGTTGAATTCACTACCTAGTATGTAGCAGTGTTAGCTCTATTTGGGGCAATCTGCTGCCAAATGTGAATTTTATATGTGATACTTGATCACCAGAGTGCTGTTTTACAGCTGGTTATATTACAGAGTATACTTACTTACCTACTTTATATTGTTATATATATACAGACGCTCAGTCTTTGGAAGTGTCTTATTTGTGCGTATAATTTAATTGTAGCGCTTGAAAAATTATCCGCTCAGCATCATTGGACACAAACGTCTCATGCAGCGGTTTGCAACCTGCAGCCGTACGGCCGCATGCGGCCGTGAGAGGAAGAATTGGCGGCCGTGGACGCAAGGTCTAATTATTACATACGGGCGGTCGTGTGTTGATTAATTCATAAATATTTATATTTCAATGTTTTGAAACTAAGGCTATGTGAGTTAATTAGCTACATATGTCTCCGTTTGAGTGTAGCCTATGTAGGAATTAGCCCGTGCTCTCTCTCTAGAAGCACGTACTCATGCACACAAGAATGCCACACATTGTCCGTCGCATGTGCATGCACCCTAGACTCAGATCGAGGTATCAGCTGCATATGCATCGTCCAGATGTACCTCAAAGAGGCCGGAAGAGTAATACTATCCGATCTCCAACCCTCAACAGTCAATCACTGCATACAATATTGTACCAAGATTCCTCCACTAGTCCGTGGAAAGATCTTGACCAGCGGTGCGCAATCTGCGGCTGTACGGCTGCATGCAGCCGTGAGAGGAAGAATTGGCGGCTGTGGACGCGAGGTCTAATTATTACATAATGGCGGCCATGTGTTGATTAATTCATAAATATTTTTGTTCCAATGTTTTGAAACTAAGGTTATGTGAGGTAATTAGTTACATATGTCTCTGAGTGTAAGTAGGGATTAATTAGCCCATGCTCTCTCTCTCTCTAGAAGCACGTAGGCTACTCGTGCACACAAGAATGCCACACATTGTCTGTCGCATGTGCATACACCAGCGTTTCCCAAAGTGGGTTCCGCGGAACCCAAGGGTTCCGCGGGGCGATCACAGGGGTTCCGCGAAAGTTCATCAAATTATTTTATTGAGACATCGTATTGGAATAAAAATTTCAAAGAGTTTTAAAAATACACAATTTTTATAAACTTTTAAACTGCCGTTAGTCGTTTTTTGTGTTTTGACCCAGTGCTCTGCAAGTCAGTTAATATGGCTTAGCCTATATGGATGGAGATCACTGCAAGGACTACTGGTCTAATCTCGAGCTGCAAGTCTGAATAGGGATGTCATATCCTCGCATCGAAGAAACTAGGCCGAAAACAATCAGGCGCGAAAGTGTAAAAATCTCACCGAATAACATAATCGTAGAGCGCTAAATTATTCGTTTTGCCGGTTTAAATCTGTGCCAAGATTAGGTTGCTCTCAGTCTCTGGTAATCTGGTTTCTGGGTCTCTTGTGCTGAGACTAGTAGCCTATATATAGCACAAAGTGGATTCTTATGCTGGCTCATAGAAAGTCCTTGTGCTATATATATACTGAATAAAAAATAAATAAAAAAATCGACCAATTGCTGACCTGACGTAGGGACAGGCCTAGCTTTCTAGCATCAAGTCAAGTATAAAAATTATCATGGAAGGAAAACAAAGGCACTGTAGCCTATACACACATTAAAACTACTTGTAGTCTACTCCCAATATAGGCGTAGTAGGACGATTTTAAAGCAACAATTTTATTTTTCATATGCTTTTCCAAGAGAAGAACGATTTAACATTATAGTTGCTTAAATGAATCTGTGTTTATAGTTAGGCATAATATTAGAATACTTTTCAGTTGCTCCGTGTGCTGCAATACCTTTAGTTGAGATTGGGGCTCCGCCAGAAAATATGAAGATGTAAAGGGTTCCGTGACCAAAAAAGTTTGGGAAACGCTGGCATACACGTTAGACTCAGAAGTATCAGCTGCATATGCATCGTCCAGATGTAGCCTAAAGAGGCCGGCAGAGTAATACTATCCCATCTCCAACCCTCGACAGTCAATCACTGCATAAGATCCAGTATTCCTCCACTAGTCCGTGGAAAGATCTTAATATTGTGCGAGCAGAGGTGACAGTCAGCTGGCGGGGAGGAGTGTCCAATGTCCATTGCCCAAAGATACTTGCAACACTGATAATCTTCAGGTATATTTCGTTACTCTGTACAAATGTATCTGTGTAGGGCAGTATGCGAAACAGGTGGCGTATTAATTAAGCCGGGGCTCAGTCCTTGATCATGCGGTTGTCTGTCTGGTGTGCATGAATAGGTCACCCTCTCACTGCGAACTTAGAGGAGGAACCGATAGGTGATTTTTCTGTATTCTATATGTAAAGTGTAAACATAGTGCAGATCAAAAATTGTGAGCTGTCGATTTACTCGATTATGATGTCTCTGAAAAGAAAGTGAACATTAGAAGAGGAGCTTCAATGAGAAATGGGAAACCGATTGTTTGTAGTGGACTGTGGAGACAGCTAATAGGCAATCAATGAAATGCCTCATCTGCAGTGAAATAGTGAAAACCATAAAAGGCGACAATGCAAAGCAGCATTTCCGCCCGTCATGAATCTCATCCCTATGCTAAATTAGAAGGCGATTAGAGAAAGGTTAGTGTGGAGAACTTGACGAGGAACTTTCGACAGCAGACATCTTTCATGACCACCTTTGCTAAAACGACGAATGTGCGTATTGTAGTTTCGTACAGGGTGGCATATCGTCTTGGCGTTGCTGGAAAGCCCCTACAATGCAGTTATTTCCACCTCCCACAAATGACGTCTCTAATAGAAAGCGGTGAAATACAACGGGTGAAAATTCCTACTGCGTCCTTTACTGCCGTCCTTGATGCCCTGCTGCAAGAATTCACTGAACGATTCAATGACTTTGATAAGATTTTGCCAGCGCTGCGACTCGCTGCCTCTCCTCACTTGGTGGAAACAGAAGATGCACCTCTAGACCTGCAGATGGAATTGGTTGAATTGAAGAACGACAAGCAGCTTGTAAAGAAGTTCAACGAAAAAACCCGATTTGCTAGAGGTGTGGAAGTTGGCGGTGGAATACCCCAAACTCAGAGAACTGGCAAGAAATACTCTGATCCTCTTCGGAAGCACCTACGTCTGATAGGTAGCTTTCTCTCGAATGAAGTAGCCTACTTGAAAAACAAGTACAGAACTAGATTGATGGACCAAAACCTGGAGAATGGAATATGCCTCAATGTCTCCAGCGAGTCTCCAGACTTCTCACGCCTCCCAGCCAACATCCAAGACCAATTGAGGCAGTCATTAACTTCGTCGGTAAACTTTATTATTTCTAACAGAAAACTTACCTATTTCTGGACATCGTCAGTTTACAAACATTATCTTATTTCTCATCATAATAGACATGCATAAATTTTAAATATCACAGTAACAGATATCTTGGCGGCCGTGGTAAGAATATGAGCCTTTGATGCGGCCGACATGAGCGAAAAGGTTGCGCACCCCGATCTTGACAGTCAGCTGGCCGGGAACGAGTGCCCATTGCCCAAAGAAACTTACACCACTGATGATCTTCAGGTATATTAGGTTACCCTGTACAAATGTAAATGTGTAGGGCAGTATGCAGAACAGGTGGCGTATTAAGCCGGGGCTCAGTCCTTGATCATGCGGTTGTCTGACTGAATAGGTCACCCACTCACTGCGAATTTAGAAGAGGAACCAATACGCAATTTTTCTGTATACTGTGTGTAAAGTGTAAATGTATACATATGTAGTGCAGATCAAAAATTGTGAGCTGTCGATTTACTCGATTATGATGTATCAGAAAAGAAAGCGAACATTGGAAGAGGAGAAGAGCTTCAATGACAAATGGGAAATCGATTTTTTCGTAGTGGCGACAGCTAATAAACAATCAATGCATCATCTGCCTCATCTGCAGTGAAATAGTGAAAACCCAAAAAAAGAACAACGCAAAATAGCATTGTCGCCATCGTGAATCTCATCCCTATGCAAAATTAGAAGTTGATTCGAAGAAGGCTTGTTTGGAAAACTTGAAGAGCGATTGTCGACAGCAGACATCGTTCATGGCCACCTTTGCGAAAGCTACGAATGTGCCCAGAGTGCGCATAGAGTGGCATATTATCTTGGCAGAGCTGGAACGCCCCATTCTTGAGATGAACTCGATCGTGACCTTGGACGCAGTTAAGTGCATTCATGCTGGAAAAGAGACTGATTATGCAGCAATTTCTCTCTCACGAAATTCTGTACATTGTACAAAGTCGTCAAAGTGACATCTTAAAACGGTACCATTGCCTTGCCTTGCCTTGCCTTGAACCTTCCTCGACACAAGGGTTGGACAGTTCTTCTCCATCCTCTCCTGTTTTCGGTTGCTCTCAACAATTGCTCTGTTGATAATCCCGTCCATTCACACATGTTGTCCCACCGCCTCTTCCTAGGTCTTCCCCTTGATCTTGCTCCCGGAACCGTTCCTTGCATAATCTCCTTCTCTAAGCAGTCTCCATGTTTCCTCATGATGTGCCCGAAGTATGACAACTTCCTTCCTTTAATTGACTCCAGTAGACTCCTTTCTATGCCAGCCGTCTCCAGAACCCATTCATTTGTTTTTTTCTCAGTCCATGATATTCCGAGGATTTTTCTTATACCTTTCATTTCAAATGCCTTTATTCTATCCTCATCACTGTTTTTGATTGTCCAACTCTCACAACCATACATCATCACTGGCCATATAAGCGTCCTCATTAACTTTAGCTTTGTAGATAGTTTGATGTTATGGCTTTTCCACAGTTTCTTCAGATCTGCACCTACTCCATGTCCTCTCGCGATTCTTACTCTTATCTCTTTGCTACACTCAGCATCTTTTGTTATGAGTGAGCCTAGGTACACGAATGTGTCCACTTGCTCTATCATGATGTCCTGCACTTTGATGTTACATTGTTCCCCTGACAGCGCCATACACTTTGTCTTCCCCAAGTTGATCTCCAGTCCTTTCTTCCTGCAGTTCTGCTTCTGTGCTTGCCATTAGCACTATGTCGTCCGCGTACCGCAAGTTTGTTACCCTTCTTCCTCCAATTTGAATGCCTCCTGAATATCCTTTCAGTGCTTCCCTCATGACCATTTCTGATAGTATATTAAACAAAGATGGCGAAATCACACACCCCTGCCTAACACCCCTTCTTATCCTGAACTCACTCGACATTACACCGCCAATTTTTACCTTTGCTGTCTGCTTGCTATACAATTCGGCTACCAGGTTGATAATATGTGGTGGAAAGCCCATTTCAATCATCGATAACCATAGTTGTTCATGTGACACACAATCGAATGCCTTCTTAAAATCGACAAAGCACATGTGCAGCGGTTGTTGGTGCTCTCTCATCTTTTCCATTAAAAAACTCAAAAACTCAAACCGAACTTATTGCAGGCCTAAGTATATCTATTGAAGCCTTAGACCACTCTTATAAGCACTGAAAATGTACAACAATTTTGTTTAGATGACAGCTGAAAAATGCTACCATTTCACTGTGGAAATTCAAAAAAGAAAACCCTCCCCCTCTCAGCATTACGCCGGACGCTCCTATGTCCCTCCCTAGAAACCTCGATTCCCTCCCCCCCGGAGGAGGGGGAACTAGGATTATACACTGGCGGCCGTTGTAAGAATGTAAGCCTTTGATGCGGCCGACAATGACGAAAAGGTTGTGCACCCCTGGGGCGGCAGTCACGACATACGTGTATCTCGTACTCTATGCATAAACATGGTCTACATCCGAATAACGATTTAAAACGGTAGTCATGGGTCAGACGTAAACCTTTGCTCTGCTAGTAACGCTACGCCCATTCTCGGGCAGGTGTAAGTCTCTACTCCCTAAGATGGCGGATGTTTATGACTCGAAACTCGTTGCATTCGACCACACTTTACATGTCAAAACGTGTTTAAAACGTCTGCAATGAACTCGTATCATTCGTCGACGGCGAACATTATAATGGCTTTTATTTTCGCCGTCACAAAATATTAAAATTTGGCTAAATACCATAGTAAATTGCATTCGAAGTGCCGCGTTACAGTCGGCCTACCAAATCGTGGGTCGCTTACCTAACGTAGCGACCCTTTTATCTGTTGTAATTAGTTTGTTCTAGCGACAGCTTGCATATTAAACTCCACAATAAATCAAACGCATACCACGTGAAAATAGACAGTTCGAGAAACCAACAAGAAATAGCTCCTTTAATAATTTTAATTCGGCGACCACTATCTGAAACCGGTTACGGTTTCATCAGATTCTATCCCCACATCACCGTTCTATTCAAAATCTTTTCAACTTTCTCGCTATGTAATTTTCTTCCTATAAGCTTACCTTTGTAAATAACGTTCACTCAAATAATTATTATTTGCTCTTATCAAGCCTCGTAATTTTTTGTATTTAGACTATATTAAATGTGCATCGTTTTGCTTTGCGGTCGTCTATCCACTTGCTTACTTATCGTCGGAAACAACTGGATATAAATATAGCAAGTAGGCTGTGCGCGTGCGCGATACCCTAGAAATCTATAACCACCGCTTTAGTCAGATGAATAGATAATCCAACGTCTCGTGTCTCTTGTTTTAATTTCCTTCAAGCGAGATTTGCTGCAGATTCATAGCCGACACAGCTTTATATGATAAATTCAAGCATTGTCATGATCAGACACGGCACTTGCTGCTTTGACTTTATTGATGACTAATAACGGCAACTATACCTTAATCAGGAGCAAGTCACTGAATTTTGCTATCTGGGAAGCCTAATATCGGAGGATGCGAAGTGCCACAAAGAAATCAAGGAAGAGGATAGCGATGGGGAAAGAAGCGTTCACGAAAAGGAAGGAGCTATTGAAAGGAGGATTGAATCGAGACATCAAGACAAGAATGGTCAAGGCACTGATCTGGAGCGTCACACTGTACGGAGCAGAGACCTGGACGATGAGAAAGGAGGATGTCAAACGAATAGAGATGTGGATATGGAGAAGGATGGAAAGGGTCAGCTGGACAGAGCATAAATCAAACGAAGAAGTATTGAAGAAGGTAGAAGAGGAAAGATCCTTGATGAATACAATTAGAACAAGGCAGAAGAACTGGATGGGACATATACTGAGAGGCAACTCCTTGCAAAGAGACATAGTGGAGGGCAAAATGGAGGGGAAGAGAGGAAGAGGAAGACCGAGGGAAAAGTTCTTGGACTGGATGATGGGGGATGGATATGGGAAACTTAAAGAAAAGGCACAACACCGAGAAGAGTTGCGTCGTTGGGCATCTGGACCTGCCGAGAGGCAGCAGACCTAAAGAAGAAGAAGAGATACCTTAATCAAATTTACATTTTATCATAGGATTCTTATAATCATTTCAAAAATGAACAAAAATTATTAAACCCTTTAGCGTGCAGCCCGAGTTAACTCGGGCATAGATACTTAGATAGTATTCAGCCTCCTGTAGGCGGGGAGCTGGTATAAGCCTGGGATTATGTCAGATTGTAATCGTGGCTGTTCAAAGAGTGTCAAGGCACATACCAGAGCAGCCGTGTACCAGCCCTTTAGGCCTAGCAGCCCTGGAGCAGCCTTGTAGGCAGGGCGCTGGTATAAGCCAGAGATTACATCAGAGGGGTAATCATGGCTGTGCAAAGGGTGTAAAGGCACATACCAGAGCAGCCCTGTACCAACCCTTTAGGCCTAACAGCCCTCTAGGTCTGGCAGCCTCTAGTAAAACGCAGCTATTTAGCCGTCTAGGCCTAGCAGCCCTTTCCTCTAAGTTATCTCATAGAATCCTCGTCTGTTGACCACCATCTCTATGCAGACGACCAGGCCCGGTCTTAGGGCAAGGCGAGCGAGGCAGCCGCCTTGGGCCCCGCGTTTCCAGGGCCCCGCACCGCTGGCAATAATTGTTTTTCTTTGCGGAGATTAACAATGGTTACGTAGCATAACAACCCTATGCTCGCAGTCAATTTGCCACGTGAATGTTATAGAGTGATTTTGAAAGAACGAGACTTCGCTAAAGCGAGTCACATCTACTGTTGTATACCCTAGCTATTATAGGCCCACATGTAGAATTGTCTCCAAAAAACAGTAGAAGCTTAATTAACTCATTTTGCTTCAAATTTGCACTTGGACGTCCGAAGACAGTTTGCAGGAGAGGGCAAAGTTCAATGGTAGTGGTGCTATTTTTAGCGAGACTTTAAGAAATGCAAAGCAGCAAATTTAGAACATGGATATATTTTCAAAGAGGTTTCTAAATGTAAATTTCCCACATTGTGAATAATTATTAACATCACTAGTGCTTTGGCATAACGAAATTTGTCAAAAACAAAGTATAGGCCTCATTTATTAAAAGAGGTCTCAATTTTTCGGGCGGAGCAAGAGCCCCTTTCCTCCCTGAGTGCAAGCGCCAATGATTTTGCATAACTATCATCATCATCATCATCATCATTAGATAGGCCTACACAAGGTAACAGAGGAAAGCCACCTAAGATGGAACTTTTCATAAGATGGGACACACCCATTGTTACCGCTATACGACAAAAGAAGCCACTCTCTAGAGTAACTTGCCAAAAAGTATCACGTAGGCCTATATTAGACTCAACCTAGCAAAAGTTGATACCTGCGGTGCTGCTGTCTTGATTTTTAATATTTGAAATTTGTCATGTACGCTGATGTTAGTTCACATTCATAGATATAGACTATTCACAATCTGATATTATGAAAATTATTGTTCTATCTTATGCATAATAGTTGCTTAAGTTTGGATATATTAGTAATTATTTTTAATGGCAATAATATAGCATTCTTGGAATTTTTTAAACTTTTGCATGCATTATTTGAAAATCAAAATATGTAGGCATATAAGCCTACATCTTATTATGAGTGTTTAGGCATATTTTAAAAATAATGCTCTTATCTCAAAATAGGTTTGGGAAACAACATTAAGTGTTCCATCTTAGGTGGCTCTCCTCCACCAGTGCCGCATTGACACGAAGTCAACTGCGTAAATTTATGTTGGAGGACCCATTGCTGCCTTGGGCCCCGCAGACCCTAGGGCCGGGCCTGCAGACGACACTCAACTCTTTATATCTTTCTCCTCATGCTCTTTTTCAAATTCCATTGCTCAACTTCTCAATGTGGTCAGTCTAATCTCTCAATGGATGTCTTCAAACTTCCTCTGCCTCAACACCTCCAAAACAGAGTTCATTATTCTTGGCCTTCCTGACCAAATCAAGAAAATCTCCGACCCTTCAATACACCTATCGACTCACTCTTCATCTCTTACCTTTACTTCTGATGCTCCTGTCCGCAATCTTGGTGTAATGTTTGATTCGCATCTCTCCTTCTCTAACCACATCTCTAACCTGTCTCATCTGCTCCTCCACCCTCCAATTTCCGGCCCAGATGACACCGCCTTAGCAGCTGTTCCGCCCCTCTGATCCTATGGTAACTCGACCACCACGAACCACTCTCACGGACAACCCTTCTAACTCAACGCAGTGCACTGAAAAACTGAAACTGGTATAAGTTTAGGTTTTAATTATTTGCTCGGAACAGCGCTAGCTACCATATGTTGTTGTCGTTGTTGACGTAATATGGCGCCGTTTCCCCAGGATATTCACAAATCGTTTATTTGCTAACACGTGCATAGACACAATAATTTTGGGTGTTTGTTGGAGTCTCTACCATGAATATCTTCTCGTCGCTAGACCATGTCCTTTCAATTTTATCAACAGCTATGCACGCCGCCACGTGGTGCTTCAGACGCAAAGAAACGGATGGCCGTTTCTTTGCTTCAGTGTTGGAGTGCCGTTGGACATCACGTCGACAAATAACTTTAGATCATCTTTTAGAATACGTTGTACGGTGTTTCTAGGACAGTCCTAGAAACAGTACTGTCTGTTTCACGCTGAATGACACGGGGAGATTTGCTTGTAGGGTCAATTAACCGGGTCATTGTCTTGACTGCAAATTTACTCGGACACAAGAGCAATGCTAGCGGATATGCGCACCGTGATTCCTATGGTCTACGATTAGAAAGTCCTGTTTTTTTCAATTTCCATAGCAGATAATTCAAGGTATTGTTTATTCCATCCTCCGTTAGAAAATTCGTTAATCATTTCAAGCGAATTAAACCCCTTATCAGTTCGTAAAATTAGGATCAAAACACGATCGTCTGTCAATGGGGCCAGGTTGCGTGAAAAATGACACCAAAATATGGTAGCTAGCGCTGTTCCGAGCATATAATTAAAACCTAAACAAGTACCAGTTCCATTTTTTCAGTGCACATACTAGAGTGAAATACCTTTAATTTGACGCATAAAGTATAAATAAATGTTAAAAATTGACTAAGTAACACGCCTGCAAAGTCGAGACATTTATGCTGGACCACCCTGTATGCATGCATGTAAGTATATATGTATGTATGTATTCATTCATTCATTCATTCATTCATTCATTCGGACATTTATATAGCGCTTCTTCAAGAAAAACTACTCAGAGGCGCTCCCGACTCCAGCGCGCCCAAAAAGAATAGTTTTAAGTTTAGTAAGGAAGGATCCTGGTAGAGTCCCAGGGTGTAGGCGTAGCTCAAAAGGAAGGCCATTCCAGACCACTGGTCCAACCACAGAAAAGGCTCGATTCTTCATGGTAGTCTCTTCTTCTTCTTTAGGTTCTCTGCCCTTCGGCAGGTTCCAACCTCCAATGACGCCACTCCTCTCTGTGCTGTGCCTTTTCCTTCAGTTTGCTGTATCCATTGACCATAATCCCTCCGAGCATCATTTGCCACGGTCTTCCTCTCCCTCTCTTTCCTTCCATTCTCCCTTCTATGATTTCTTTCAGGAGGGAGTCTCCTCTTAACACGTGCCCAACCCAGTTCTTTTGTCATGGTAGTAGTACGAGCAAAAGGAACTAAGAGGACTCCCTTATCAGCAGATTCCAACACCCCCTGGTAGCCCGAGGGTTAAGCCTAGGTAGGCTATGGTAGGGGCGTGGTGGTGTAGTGGGTATGTCCATTATCTTGCAGTGGGAAGGTTGCAGGTTGGAATCCACCTCAAGCCGTCTCGTAGGTACCTTCAGCAAATCCTTCACTCGCAATTGCTTTGGCGCTTCGGCGTGAAACTCCGATTCAGTGCTCGCGCTGTAGTCAGGAGTGCCTCTGAGTAGGAATAAGAGGGGCGCTATTACAAGTGCATAAATACATATTATAAAGTTGCTAGATTCCCAATTCCTGTTTAAAATTATGATTAATCGTGAGTCGGTCTGCTACCTGGGTTCAATTTTCACTCTACCTATGCCACTGCTTCTTTGATGATCGCTATTTTGTGCAATTGCCTTTATGTGTATTGCTAGTTTGTGATCCTGCTTTGACATCACTGATTTGTGATCATTGTTTTCAGTGAAAACCAATGTTAAATACAGTTTCACAAATATTTCAAAAGAATGAACTTACCTCGTTTTGACATTCAATAGATACCCAAAAACTATAAGGGTATGCAAAGTACTTTTCCTAAAATCAACAGTAAAACACTGACACTGTCATTATTAAATAAACAAAACATTTTTATTTCTCTGCCCTTCCCAATAATAAAGAAAATTCGCAAATAGTTGAAAACACTCTTGCAAGGGTCTCTTGCAAGGGTCATCACACAAACCCATAAATAATCACCAAATTACTCCATATAGCAATTTTCCTTGCTCTGATTTAGAACGAGAGTAAATCACTTAAACATGTATAAAAAACGACAGGAGAAAATAGCAAACAAAATAAACCTTAACTAAACGTTTTCTCTGACGAAATTGTGAATAGGATCACTGTTTGTGAGCGCCACTGAATCTGTGAGCGGCGCTATATAAATGTTCAATTACTATTACTATTACTATTGTGGGGCGCAGTGGTGTAGTGGTGGCGGCGTTGCCTTGAAGCTGGAAGGTTCGAGGTTCGAATCCACCTCGTCGCCGCTTAGGGACCTTGGGCAAGTCTTTCACTCGCAATTGCTCAGCGCTTCGGCATGAAACTCAAATGCAGTGTCCGCTCTGCAGTCGGGAGCGCATCTGAGTAGAAAGTTTGAAGGGGCGTTATAACAAGTGCACATACAAACAAACTATTTATTCTCCTTAACGATGTGTAAGCATAATTTGCTTTTAAATATTCTCATGTTGGAGAACGAGCGAATTACTAAATTTCGCTAGCCAGTTACATGAAACGCTATGATGAAATCCTGAAAATGTTCAGTGGAAATTTCAATACCATACCGCAGAAGTTTCATGCTACTCTTAACAGCCAACTCATTCCGAATTTTTTATACAACTGGGCTCTAGCACAAGCATCAGTCAGCACTAAATTTTGGGGTGAAATCTCTCCCTTCTGCACCAGAAATTGCTAGGCTCCGGCCTTATACCTTAACATATTGACCGCCATGGTATTTATTACCGCAAAGCCAAGCCAAAGACGCAAAATTTTCGATACAAGAAATTCATGGAGATAATAGTGTTTTCACTTTGTTTTCACTATGATGATGCTAAAATAACAAGTTATGCTCAATAAAAGCATTGTCCGTACATTTCTCTGGTATTTTGCACATGTATATATTTTCTAAACTTCCACATTGGTGTGAAATTGCTCATAACACAGTACTACACCCAAAGCCAGTTTCGCCAAGCATGTCTTGCAGAAGTAGACCCGGTAGTGACTACTTTCATGCACCATGCTTGTTACAGTCAACACATGGCTTTGTCGGGACAACCTTCTTGTCAGTTGCGGGTATGACATGTCCAACGAACATTCAACTCTATCAGTATTGACCACTGCTAGTAGCACATCATCAGTTACCAGACTTCTTATGATCTGCAGTCTGAACCACCCCTGCTGCTTGCGTCACCTAGCTTTTTGTATAGAACAAAGAAATTGACCATAGCTAGGTCGAGAAGCTTGATGGAGCACATAGTGAACGAGGAGGTGCCATGGATGGTGGGGAGGAAAGAGCGATAATTGCCGCAATAAGGAAAAGACAAAGAAACTGGCTACGACACATACTGAGAGGAGACACTCCTATGAAGTAAATAATAGAGGGAAGAATGGAGCGTTCTCAAACTTTATTTTTATTCTACCCCAAGTAAAAAGTCGAATGATGGCATACCCACAGCAAAGTACCTTGTCCTTGCAGTGAGAACTAACAGTCCTTTTAATAATTGGTGTATTAGAGTCATATAGGCCTATAGGGAGCAAAATTTAAAATATGTATAGTTTTAATCATGTAATCATATCAAAAAAAGGAAAGCTGGTCTATAATCCCTGTAAGAAAGAGTGTGATAGATGCTAGTATCATAACTGAGAAATTTAATAACTATTTTACCAATGTTGCTCAAGATCTTGTCAATAAGCCACGCGATTTCAAGAATACAATCCATAAATATCTTAATCCGCCAATTCCAACATCTTTTGCCATTTACCCTACTTCTTCTACTGAACTATTCTCAATTAATCATGCTCTTAAAACTTCTCATTCTTCAGGTCTGGGTGAGATAGACCCAACTATTATGAGCCCTTTATTTGAACTCATTGCTGACCCTTTGGCTGAAATCATCAATTGCTCTCTGTCTACTGGCATTGTTCCATCATCTCTAAAAATAGGCAAGGTTATACCCATACAGTGTCCTGGGCACGACGTTAAACTGCATCCATCCTCTGCCACAGGGAACCAACAACGTCCCTGCGCCGGTCCTAAGCCCGGACAAAAGGAGGAAGGTTTGCCAGATGGGTGGCGATACGCTGGCAGTAAAAGACCAAGATGATTGAAATCCGCAAAAACCAGATGCTCCAAGGTGTCATGATGTGGAGCAGACATGCACACGTCGGTCAGGACAGACCGGTGGAGAGAGTCGGAGGAGAGAGCATGGGACACATACGGGCATGACCCAGATTGTCCTTCATGCCTCTCTCCCAATATTCTCTTCAATCAGACAAGGTGGTCCTGCTGCTTCAAGATGTTAATGGTGTGGAGCAGACCTGCTGACCAGACCGGTTGAAGCTAGGTAACATGACACGAGACAGACTCAGACAGAGAGTGGTGTCGGACTCCTACGGGCACTGTGCCTAAGGATATTGATATATAGATATACCCATACAAGGCAATAAAGAAGAGCTAGTGAATTATAGGCCAATTTCTATCTTGACTTTTTTTCTCCAAATTTATAGAAAAAGTTATGTATTCAAGGTTATTTAATTACTTTACCAAAAAGAATATTCTACATGATTCTCAACATGGCTTCCAACCAGGTCACTCTTCTTCCATGTCAATTCTCAATATCCAGGATGATTGGAAAGGTGGCGCTTCGACGTGTTACACCGGTTCAACACGGCTATGATAATTTCTTGATTTAATTACTTTATGTGATGTAGCTTAATGATTTTTCGTTCAGTTCTTTATCTTGTTGATGTCTAGCCTCATGGCGTAACATTGAAGACTGACATAACGTTTTAATATTAAGCCAAATGGATTTACTATTATGGAATTACTGACAGCGGCCATTTCACATACGTTTTAACATCTAGACAAGTGGTCTAACATCGAGGGCGAACATAGCGTGTTTTGTTATTAAGCCTTAAGCCTATTCTGTCATGGAGTTACCGACAACGATGATCCCTTGCACGTTTTTGACGTCTAGACACCTGGTGCAACATTGAGGGCAGACATAGCGTTTTTGTTATTGAGCCTTAATGTACATATTCCATCATGGAGTTACCAACAGCAACCCCATGCACGTACGCTTCTGAACAGATTTGTTCGCTCTACACTCATAACTATCACATTTCCCGTCCAACATGGAAAGCACTTTTTAAACTCGGATTATGGCGGCCTGGGTCGAAGTGATCGCGGGACTGCCTTCCATCTCTGCTCTCTCCTACCACTTATCTGCTGGTGGATGGTAATCAGTCAACACCCACCTCACCGTCGGCGTCATCCTCGTCTTCGACAATGTCGGAGTCTTCTAGCTCAAGTGGCATCCGCTTTGCCAATGGAATAAATTCGCTCATTGCGAAAGAAATGTTGTTGTTGCAGATACAATTCTTTCAAATGACCTTGACCTTCTTCTAATAACGGAATCATGACACCATTCTTCAGCAGATGTTGCTCTGCGTCGTTCCACACCACCAGGCTACGCATTCGTCGACTGCTGTTCGGGACAAGCACTCTCGTGGTGGTAGAATTGCTACCGAGCTGCTCTACCTGTCCAAAAGATTACAATACCAGTCCATCCAACAACCTTCGAGGTACTGGCTGTCTCTGTGGCATTGTTGCACAGTCCCATGACGGTTCTTGCCATCTACCGCCCGGGCTCTGAGCCAGCATCACCAACCTTCTTCAGTGAGTACACCACACTGCTCGAATAATTTGCTCTACATAACACTCAGCTGGTCATAAGTGGTGACCAAAATCTCTACCTAGAAGATCAAGAATTACCCGTGACGGCTGAGTTTACAGCTATCACTGAGCAATTTGGTCCAAAGCAACACGTGGCAAAACCAACCCATCAACTTGGAGGCTGGTTTGATGTGCTCATAACTCGCGACGACTGTAGATTGACGGACATCAACATCCATCCCCCATCCATATCGGACCATGGCTTCTTAGTCACTGCCACCGTGTCATTTCTCCATCAGACTCCAATGTATGTGGAGAATCAAGTTAAGTAAGTAAGAATATTCTTTATTATACCACCAGCAAACGCACAGTAGTTTACAGAGGAAATAAATAATAGAAAAATAGAAAACATTTATGCAAAGTTATATAACATTCGCATAATAAAACTGTTTCTGGCAAAAGAATCAACTCTAGGAAGGGTTAGATTATGTGGCCTTGGTCGAGTATTGTATGGAGTGACCTTAATGGGAGGGAGGAGGTCGTGAAGAATGTGACAAGGATTTAAGAGGATTGACCGGAAAAGAGCAGAGTCAGCTCTAGAACAGAGAGCATCAAAACTAGGAAAATCGATAGGAAGAAAGCTTAAACGGGTCAATTTTCTTAAAAGACCGTTAAGACGTTTACGTTCCATTGCGTTGGCAAATCCCCACCATACAGGGGAGGCATAAAGTAATCTAGCAATGGTAGTAGCTCTAACAACGTCAAACAGACGTTGACCATGAAGGCCGTGGGCGACTAAAACACGCAGAGCAAACATGGATTGCCGGGCTTTACAGCATATTCTGCTAATGTGAGCCTCAAAGCCAATCCGGTCAGAGATGGTGACACCCAAAACGACCATCTGCTGGACCCTTTGGATGCCCGAGATGGGAGGAGGAAGAGTAATAGCTTTAGACCGAGGTCGCCTGATGATCATTTCACTGGTCTTAGCTTGATTTAGTTTTAGATTGCTAATGGATGCCCACTTAGATATATGGTCAAGTTCAGAAAGAGTGGTGTCAATGCAAGAAGCTGGGATCAGCAAGTAGCTATCATCAGCATATTTAGGGAGACGGTTTCCACTGAATTTAGGTTTGAGACTGGAAATGGCTATGACAAAATCCGTAGGACCAAGGCCAGAGCCTTGCACAATACTAGCATTGATGGTACATAGCGGAGAGATTTCACCCCCAAATTTGGTGCAGTGCTGACGTTCGTGCAAGAGAGCAAGCACCCAATTGTATAAAAAATCCGGGATGGGCTGTGATGCTAATTGATCCGCGAGGTGCTTGTGTCTAATGGTGTCGAAAGCCTTGCTAAAATCAAGGGACAGGAGTCTTACATAGGGCTCAGAAACGAGCATGGTTTGGAGTTCATGAGTGATGGATATCAGCGCGGCAGATGTGGATCCAGAAGGGCGGAAAGCAAATTGGTCAGCAAAGATCCGGTTGGTGCAGGGTTCAGTGATAAAGGGGTAAAAGTACTTGCGTACGACAATTTTTTCCAAGATGCGAGAGAGGATGGAAGTGATAGAGATGGGTCTAAAGTCAGCTTCCTTGACAGGGCGCGAAACCTTAGGTATGGGGGTGATCATGCTGAGGCGCCACTGTAAAGGGACATAAGAGTTAGTAAGAGAGCAAGTGAACAGATCCGCAACAGGCAGAGCTAAGAGATGGGCCATGGTTGACATCAACCATGATGGGATGCCATCAGGACCGGTGGAGTTGCCTTTTATAGATGCAAGTGCTTTATAAATGTCACATAGATTAAAATTGACAACATGGTCTTGAACAACAGTTAGTTTGAGAGGAGGAGGCACATAATGAGGGTCAGTGGAAATGTTCATGTAGTGAAGGTTAAGGGATGAAGCCGTTAGAAACTTAGAAAGTTAGAAACTGGAAGAAACTGGATCTTGATGCTTTTCGTGCAGACTTGCTCAGCGTTCCTGCCATCGTCGACCCATCTACTCTAGCAGATGCATCAACCGCCAACATCTTCTCCATTTATGAGTCAACCATGACGGACCTTGTCAACACCATCCTTCCATTGCACTCAACCAAGACCCGCTGGTCTGTCCTAACACCTTGGTTTGATGCTAAATGCCGCTCTTTCCGACACAGAGCTCGATGCCTGGAAAGACGCTATAGACTCACTAAATCACCTACTGACAAATCCAGCTGACTACCTACCCTACACCGACCTTTCCGCCAACCGACTGCGAGCTCTCTGCCCTGGATCCAGTCGCAAGTCAACAACTATGATGCCTCATCTTAGATTCTGCACCAAAAACATGCGATTTGGACCCGCTTCATACGTTCATTCTTGAGGATTTCGTTGATATTTTGCTTCCATTTTTAACAGTACTCTGCAATAGTTCCCTTCTTGAAGGCATCCTTCCTGTATCACAAAAAGGTCAATCCTGGTTCCAGTGCGTAAGTGTGATGGTCTTGACATGGATGACCCAAATAATTTTAGACCAATAGCAAATGTAACATTTCTTTCTAAAATTATTGAAAAGGTTGTAGCTGCTCAACTCACCCTCTACCTTGATAGCAATAACCTCCTACCAATCTTCCAATCAGGTTTTCGGAAAGGTCACTCAACGGAGACTTTACTTGTGTGCCTTCTTTCAGACATTTACAGGTTACCCTTTTGGCACTGTTTGATGTAAGTGCTGCATTTGAAACTGTGGACCATGATATCCTCCTGGAGCGGCTTTCTACATCTTTTTTGGGTCTCTCTGGAAACTTTCTTGCTTGGCTTACCTCTTCTTGTAGCCAACGCGCAGGAGTTCGACGATGGTGACTTGTGCTTCTCAAGCGGAGTTTTGCCCTAAGAATAACTCTATCGTTGTGACGTTACCATCAGTAGGCTAGAGCTATATGAGTGGGCACCGTTGATGGCTGCCATATTTGTCTTGTATTTGTTTTTATGTATCGTGTTTTTGTATGCTTGTAAATCAGAGTGCGTTTTGCAGCTGATACATTAAAGAATATACTTACTTACCTCTCATCTCCAGGACCGTTCTTTCATTGTGGCTTGTGGATCTGCAAGGTCGCCTTGGGTTCCTGCTCCATTTGGTTTGCCAAAAGGTTCATTTTAGGTCCTTTGCATTACATCATCCATACTGCAGACCTTGGTCCTGTCCTGGCAGCTGGCTCTGTCTTGAGTCAATCTTATGCAGACGACCTTCAGGTTCACTGCCTGGCGTCTGCAGCTGCTACAGCGGTTCAGGCAATAAACCGGGCCATGCAGACCTTAGAAACTTGAATGTCTTCCAACCGCTTACGACTAAATCCAAACAAGACCCAATACATATGGCTTGGCAGTTTTGGCACTCGCCAACAACTTGCAAAACTTAACGTTTTTAAGATATTTAATTTGGTCTTCTAACTGACTTGTTTGGTTTTCTGTAGGGTATTTAGTCCTGCCATGACTCATTAACTCCCTTTGCCTTTGCTATTCTTGCCTGTATGTCCTTCGTGCAATCATTATCCCATGTCAGCAGACCACCTAAGTATACAAATTTTGTTACATTTTCAATCACTTCACCTTGCACTTTTATTTCCTTTTCTATTGGTTCTTTACCAAATACCATTGTTTTTGTTTTGCCCATATTTATTTGCAATCCAGCACGTTTGGCAAATATGTGCAACATGCAAACATTTTCCTACAACCTCTCACAGCTGTTCTCTAACAAGTCAACAATGTCATCTGCAAATCGTAAGCTATTAATCTGCTCTCCTGCACTAAAATACCTGTCTCATTCTCTTGGATCGTATCCATAACTCTTTCCAAGTAAATAATACATGTATTAGGTGAAATTTGATCTCCTTCTCTTGTCCCTATTGTAGCGACAAACCATTCTCCTATTTCCCGTCCCACTTTCACTGCAGATTTTGATCTCTCACCAATGTTCTGAAGAATCTGTATCAATCTGTTTCCGACTCTGTATGACTTCAGTGTTGCCCATGTTGCATGCATCATGCTTGATGGAATCGAATGCCTTTTGAAAGTCCACAAAACAGTTGTAGACAAGCTTACTTTTCGTTTGACTTTTTCTGCAATCAGTCTTATCATCAGAATTTGATGAACTGAACTGTCTTTTCTGAACCCCGCTTACTCATCCGACATATATTCCTCAGTTTTTGCCTTAAATCAACTCAAGAGAATTGACATCAGCATTTTCCCCATATGATTTATCAGTGCAATGGTTCTATAATTCTTGCAAAACGTGAAGTCGCCTTTCTTCGGGATTGTTACAAGTACGGACTTTGTCCATTCCTCCAGTATTTTTCCTTCTTGCCACACTTGCTGGCATATGCCGTGGATTGCTTTTATCATATCCTTTCCTCCTGCTCTTATCATTTCTCCTGTTATTCCGTCTGTTCCAGAGCTTGTGTTATTCTTCAAGTGATTCACTGCCCATTCTACTTCTTCATATAGGATATCATCATTCTCATCATCTTCACTGGAGGGCGTTATAACTAATAGTTCTTCCGATAGCTCTTTGCTGGTTTGCTCCATCTCACTATATAGCTCCCTGCAGTATTCTGTCCATCTTTCCTTTATCTTTTCTTTGTCCATCAAGATATTTCCACGCCTGTCTCTAATCGCTGTTTGTTTTGGCTGCCATCTCCTATTTATGCTTTTTATCAGTTTAAACACTTCTCTTGTTTTGTATTCTCCTGCGTATTGTTCAATGTCCCTGCACTGATCGCCCAACCAGTTCTGCTTGTCATTCCTGGCTGATGATCTTACTGCATTACACAGTATTTTGCAATCCAGTGTTGCCTGTTCAGATTCCCTAGCTTTTAGTCTCGTCTTCCTTTTATCCTTTGCTAACTCTAACGTTTGTCCACTTATCCATTTCTTTCTTGGTTGTTCTGCCAAAGGTATAATCGCTTCTACTGTCTGCTTTATGATTTCACTGAGTGTGTCCACCTCCCTTTCCAAGTGTCCCTCAAGGATCTAATCTTGGACCTCTTTTATTTTTAATTTATATTAATGATTTACCTAATGTATCGCCTTCTATGTCATGTCATGTCATGTCAAACACCGATGTCGCCGCGCGACGGTTGGTCACATGCATGGACTAGGGCTCTCCACTGACGCCTATTGCGTGCGGCAGCGAGAAGATAGGATCCAGAAAGGTGGGACCAGGAAAGAATGTTGTCTATCCAGTTAATACACGGTCTTCCACGGTGTCGATAACCCTCAACGTGACCCAGCATGATGGCATTTTCCAAGGAATCGTGAGGGAGCCTGATGACATGTCCGAAATAAGAGAGTTTGCGAGCCTTGATGGAACCCAAGAGTACGGGGGAAGTTCTAGCAAGCCGATAAACTTGCTCTGTTGTAAGCCTGAGTGTCCAGGATACGCGCAAAAGCTTTCGAATACATTTGTTTTCAAAAATTTGAATTTGTTTTTCCTCAGCTTTCTTGAGCGTCCATGATTCGCAACCATAAGTTGCGACTGACCACACCAGGGATTTCATCAATCGGAGCTTGGTTTGGGTGCTGACGGATTTGTTTTTCCAGACCTTTGTGAGCTTCACCATGACTGCCATGCCCATGGCCAGCCTGGACTTAACATCGCCTGAGCACTTGGCATCGCTTGAGATTTTGCTGCCTAGATATGTAAAGTCATCAACCTGTTTGAGACCAACGCCTGCGACGAAAACCTCAAGGACCTCATCGATGTTGGTCATAACTTTCGTCTTTGAAGTATTTATCTTTAAACCATACTCGTCGGCAGCGGTTTCGACTCGACTGACGAGCTCCTGAAGTTCCTTTCATGATGTAGCGATCAAGAGGATGTCATCAGCATATCTAAGATTACTGATGAACCTAGGGCCAATTCTGAAGCCCCCCCATGAACCCGTCAAGCGCCTTACGCATCACTTGTTCTGCTAGGATGTTAAATAGGCAAGGAGATATGTTGCAACCTTGTCGAACGCCTTTCTTAACGCGGAACCAGTCAGAAGTGATGTTGTCCGTTCTTACGGCCGTGCGTTGTTGTTTGTAGAGGTTCCTCAGCAGTTGGACAAGCTGTGGAGGAAAACCCATATCTAGCATGGTCAACCATAGTTGACCGTGTTGCACCATATCGAACGCTTTCGTAAAGTCGATGAAGCAAAAGTAGAGAGGCTGGTTTCTCTCATTTGCCTTTTCCATGATGATTCGAAGGTTCGTGGTCTGATCTCGCGTGCCTCGTTTAGGTCTGAAACCGGCCTGTTCAGGAGCCAATTCATTGTCAAGCGTGGTTTGGATGAGCTCTAGAATGACTCTGAGGAGAATTTTGCTGGCATGAGAAACCAGCGCGATGGTTCTGTAGTTCTCACAACATAGTAGGTCACCTTTTTTCGGTAAAGGGATGAAAACCGATTGCGTCCAGTCATCGGGCCAAACTCCCGAAATCCAGACCTCAGTACAGATCTTATGTAACGCTGTAAGAGCCTTCTATGTATTTTGTGCTATTTGCTGATGATTCTAACTTATTTCATTCTGATAAATCTATGATACCCTATTTAACACTGTTAATTCTGAGCTTCACCGATACTGTAGACCATCAACTACTTCTTTCAAGACTCATCAAAAGCTTTGGTGTCTCTGGTACAGCCTTAAAATGGTTAGCATCTTGTCTGGGTGACCAAAATAAGCAGGTGGGCATGGGTACCGATAGGTCTGAACCCACTGTTTGCACTGCTGGAGTTCCACAGGGATCAAGGGAAATCTGAGGAAGAACTAGTATGGAAAGAGTTGTTTGCTCATCACACACTGTTCCAGACTCCTAATACTCAAAATTGCTGCAAAATTTCATTGAACATTGGTCTCTTTTGTGCAAGATCCGAGGCTGGGTCTTCCATGATGGCTAAGATCAGTTTCTTCATTTCTGGAATCCTCAGAAAGGTACTATAGATGCATTCCAAGCTTTTTGCATGTTACACTGGAAATTGCTTCCCATTAGACTTGCGATTGATGGCCAGGTAAAACTCATTTGATTTTTCTAAGTTGCTCAAATCTCACTTTGTTAGCTGAGAGCTTCTATGCATACGTAACTTGAAAAGACACTATTTAAATTATTAGAATGAATGAATAAAAGTGAACAGAAGGTAATAGCGTGCTTCGCTCCTTTCGCCTCAGATTCACATTTCGGTGTTACCTTGCGCACGTAAGAAAATTTATGTAATAGATTGAAGTTAGCTCAAATCAATGGGGGGGTCCGTAGCTCAGTTGAGAAGTTGGCCGAACCAGGAGTGATCCAGCACTTAGGCCATTAGTGTCAAGCTACCGAACCCACTGCTGTAAAGCCATCCTGCGTGTCGTGCTATAGAGGGCCGTATTTCGTATAACCTGTACCTGTAATCATTCTGCGGTTTGTCAGATTGAGTCATTAAACGAATATTAATATCATTATCATTAGCTAATTAATCAGGCAATCGAGGACTTCTTCTGTCATGGAGTTAACAATGCAAACTATGTGGCATTATTTTTAAACAATGTTCTGAGACGTTGACATCAAAGGGCAACCTCTAAATATTATCCGATTCACACCAAATTTTTTATAAATTTTTCTTCATGAACCTAAAAACTTGAAACTTAATTATATTGTTGCAAGCAACTGATTTTGTGATGAGGTTCCACAATTGTTCCCAAGATTCAAGAGTTCTTTGACTCTCTGGAGTTTTAGTCACAATGGAAACATATCAGGTTTTGACTTATTAAGTCTAAAGCAATTGTCTTAAAAACTTACCTCCTTTTTCATATCAAGAATAAATATATTCTTCTCTTTCAAAATTTGTGTAATGTCAACAACTGAATCAAAATCAATAACTGCAGTAATCACTCCTTTAAATACATCCATTGTCTTCACAGTAGAGATATTCCAGTGACATCCGTAAAATGTACCAAAACAAAATGCAAATCCCAGAAAATACAGTATCATCAGAAGCGAAGTGGTCATATTTTTAGAAACTGTTATGAACAAGAGAACAATCATAAAAAAATTGACATTCACAATACAAATACTATATATAATTTATTCATTAATCACGTAGATTTATATAGCATCCCTTCAAGATTACTACTCAGGAGCACCTCCGACCCAAACCTGGCTGAAAAGGATGGTTCTAAGATTCCCTCCCCTCACCCATCCCAACCCTAAGAGAAAGAGAGAGAGAGAAGTCCATCATCCACTCAAAGCTTCATTACTGCAACTCTTTGTTCTTAAACCTTGAATCCACACAACTTAAGCACCTCTAACTTATTCATTAATCTCCTTTAGATTGTAACCGATATTACGGAAGCGATCGACGCAGGCAACTACGCTTTGCTTGGTCTCCTCGATCTCTTGGTCGCCTTCGATACGGTGTGGTTTTTTCAACCATCCACTCTCTCTTCTGTGGCATCCCTCAGGGCTCTGTTCTCGGCCTGCCACCGTTTCTGCTCTACACCGCCGACGTGGGTGAGCTTGCAGCTAGTTTCGGCCTAGCATCTCATTTCTATGCCGACGACTCCCAGCTCTATACGTGGAGACATCCATGAACTGTCGAGCAGCAGCAGCGAAGAATGGAGCTTGGCATTGAGCGGAGTAGTTAAGCAAGGGCCGATTCTGGTGCAGCACGTGACCATGGTCAAGGTCAAGGTCATGGCCAAGGTCAACGTCGTCTTAATTAGGACACATTAATTAGGTCATATTAATCAGGTCATGTTAATTAGGTCATATTAAGGGGTCACACTAATTAGCTAAATTAATTAGGTCAAAAAAATTAATATTATATTAATTAATAATAATTATAATTTATCAATTATAATAATAATAATAATAATAATCTTTTCTTTAATTGAGCGCCTGCAAGACGCACTGCGCTTTACATTTACAAGTTATGCAGCAATCTTAATTAAACTTAACTACTAACTGAACAGACAGCTTTGCAATTACAATGGCGCTAATAGCAGCCTACAAAGAATATCCGCCCAACGGGGGCTCGAACCTGCTACCTCTCGCACTCTTGGCCAGCGTGTTAACCAACGTTCCCTCTAAGCTGCGCTATTGCGCGGCCGCGCATAAGAAAAACCCCTGCCACGCAGAAGATTTTATCTGCCGCGCAAAAAATCAGTTCGAGTTACTTATTATTTTTATTTTGTTTTTGTAGGAATTTTAAAAAATCTGTATTTAGGCTGTAAAACAACGGCGATATAGGCCTAGTGCTGTAAAGTATCTCCGGCCGCTTTGTCAGTTTGCACGTGCGATCTAGCTATCCTATTGACCTCCGTTTCCAATTCCTTTAGTGGCGCCTCTCAAAGTGAGGAAATCGATCTACGAAAAACGCGACGAATAACGGCTGTAATTAGTGATTGGGCCCTGAATAAAGACGATTCGGCTATTTGCACGCACAGGACAATAGATTAATAGGTGATTATAGGTGCGCGTTCGCCATGTTACCAAAGATGTTACTGACCACCAGAGTAACTGACCACCAGAAGTGTGGAGCTGTGACCCGTGCGGCAAGTCGAGAAGAAATCAAGTAACGGGCCAGTCAGCGTTTAGCTCTATAGTCGGATTTAGTAGGTTTCTAGATTCAGCTGAGAGAGAAAACAGAGTCGGGTAATCATATTGACAATGGCGCAAATAGAATGTTGGTTAGCTGACATTGTTAGATTTTCATTGACGTAGGCTACGTGACGTAGCCTAGGCTACGTATTTTGTTTAATTTTGGCAATTTTCAAGCTCTTGCCAAAAAATTTGACTTTGCTCAATGCGTTTTGCCCCTCCCTGCAAACATATATCCGGGCGCGTGGTATATAGGCCTACACTGTTAACGTGGACGAAGTTCTTTTTTCTGCATGAAAGATCTGCAGCGGACCACGAATTATTTCTACAGCTGATGACTTGCATTGAAGACATAAATGCAAGACCCACAAACACACACATACACACACACACGGACCCACCCACACACACACACACACGCACGCGCACACACATACAGACAAACACAGACAAACTCACATAGACCTACACACACATTTATAGCACAGCTTCTTGATAATTATTCTGTCCTGAACTTGTGTCTGACTGAACTTTCCTTTCTGCCGCAAAAATTTTGCACACAAAAAATTAAACTGTAAATTGTTGCACAAGAGATTCCAATTTTGCACAACCACCGCCAAACCTTAGAGGGAACATTGGTGTTAACCATTACTCTACCGGGCCCCCCCCAATTATAGCAATTGTCGAACCCTAATTATCAACGGAAGCCCCACTTCGACCGGAAATGACTCATCAGAGGCGCCGCAGGGCATTATGGGAGCTGCACTGGCTTCCACTTCTCGACACCCTCACCTCCATTCATTCAATTTTCAATTCCTCGCTCTTAAGCTGAACCCCAACTAGCCACGCAAGACCCACTCCAATCCGAAATGACTCATCCCATACTCTATCTCTCTGCAGCACTAAACATCCCCCTCCAACCCGCCCCTCCACAAATTTGTAGCGTATGCATAGGAATCAGCCGAGCAGGGAGCAGCGAACCCTAGCGACAGACCAATCAGGAAGCTAGAAACCTAGGTATGGCTAATCTCTCCCTCCACAGCCTTCGACCTCACCCTCCAACCCTCCATTCCATCCCTCCCACACACGAATATTCATTTTACACATCAGAGCTGACCAATCTGAAAGCGAGAAACATAGAGAGGGACTAATCAAGAGGCGATAAGCCCTACGTACGGCCTCTCTCTCTCTCTCTCTCTCTCTCTCTCTCTGTCTCTCTCTCTCTCTCTCTCTCTCTCTATCCACAGCCTTCCACCTCACCCTCCAGCCCTCCATTCCACCCCTTCACACACACAAATTTGACATAAGAGATAACCAACCAGTAAGCGCCAAACCCTAGCCACGAACCAATCAGGAGACGAGAATCCATGTATATGCAACAAAAATATGCCCATTATTCACTATTTTATTCAAAAATATGCATAAATCAGCCATATCTGAATCAAATTATCCAAGCGCATAGCAATCATTCTGTATTTACGACAATATTGAGCAAACTATAGCAGACAATCTCCATTTTTCTTCTGCATTTCTTGTGCAGCTAAGCGTAATGAATATAGTATCAATCAAAATTACAATGCAAATTTATATGGCGACCTTTTCTAACTTTCATGCACACACAAACTAAAAACCGAAGAATCGCTCAACCAGCCATTCCAAATATGGATCCATTTCTACATTTCACGCACACACAAACTTAAAAACCGAAGAATCGCTCAACCATCCATTTCAAATATGGATCCCCTTCTACATTCAAGCACACACAAACTATAAAAAAAACGAAGAACCAAGCAGCCTTCATTTGCCAATATAGTGACCTTTCTACATTTCATACATGATCAAAGTCAAAAACCGAAGAATCACTCACCCTCCCTTTCCCAATATGGTGACCTTTCTAACTTTCATGCAAACACAAACTTAAAAACGACGAATCGATCAACCTTCCTTTCCCAATGTGGTGCCCTTTCTACATTTTACGCACACACAAACTCAAAAACCGATCAATCCTCCAGTCCAAATATGGTGCCCTTTCTACATTTCACGCACACACAAGCTAAAAAAACGAAAAATCGAGCAATCTTCCAGGCCCAATGTGGTGCCCTTTCTACATTACATACATGATCAAACTCAAAAACTGAAGAATCACTCAAACTTCCATTCCCAGCATAGTGTCCTTTATAACTTTCATGTTCCGCAAACTCAAGAACCGAAGAATCACTTCCTTTTCCAATATGATGCCCTTACTGCATTTCATACACGGTTAAATTCAAAAACTGACAAATCACTCAATCTTCCAATCCCAATATGGATCTCTTTCTACATTTCATATACGTGCAAACTCAAAAATAGAAGAATCGCTCAACCTTCTATTCCCAACATGGAGCCCTTTGTGCATTTCATGCACGGTCAAACTCAAAAATCGAAGAATCGCTCAGCCTTTCATTCCTAATATGATGACCTTAGCACATTTCATGCATGATCAAACTCAAAAACTGAAGAATCGATCGATCTTACAGTCCCAATATGGTGCACTTTATACATTTCAAGCACGGTCAAACTCAAAAACCGAAGAATCAATCAATCTACCTTTCACAGAATGATGCCCTTTCCAACTTTCACGCACGCACAAACTCAAAAACAGCAAAATCGTTCAAACTTCTGCTCCCAAGTTGGTACATAGGCAACATTTCTTGCGCACATAAGAACAAACAGCATGCACACACGCAACTTTCCCGCCCAAGATATTGCGCAATCGTTCTTCTTCGCATGCTAAGTCCAAATCTGACAAAAGCGCACAACTTTACAGCCCAAATATCGCACACACACACACCAACTTTCTTGTGTGGCTAAGTCCAAGTGACACGAATACACGTAACATTGCAACCCAAATATCGCACACAGGCAGACTTTCTCATGCGTCCAAGTTCAAGTAACACAGCCAATGGAATGAAAATACAATGCAGGCCTTCATAATAATTATGTTGTTTTACTAAGTGTTCAAGGAACACAGCATTTTGAAATTTGAGTCTGAAATTTGAAATATAACACGGAGAGTTGTACCAAAACAGTATTGGTACAAGTAGGCCTATTAATATTAAATCATAATCATTAGCCTACAGTAATTAGGATTGTGTCACTTAGTAAAATAGAAAGTAATATTATTATTATCATATAATCGCAAATTTTATTATGGTATATTATTATAACAGTTCATGTGATGCAAAAATTTAGATAGTATAGCTAAAAGCTATTATCATTCTGTCAAAATTTTCTGTGGGAGGAAGTAATTTCTGGGGAACTTCCCTGGAGATGCCTATATATATTGAACACTGTCCTCCATGGCTGGCTTCCCCCCCTACCGATGCGAGTTTTGGCTCTTTTCTGATTCCTCCCCCTATTTTTCATTGAGCCATTGCAAATGTTCCCAAAGGCGTCAATGGCGGCCATTTTCCAAAATGGCCGACCAAATTTTGGAATTTTCAATATATCTGCCATCAACAGCAATGACCTGCTTGTCCTGGATACCAGAGATCTGGCCGATCGAGCAGTTACAAACACCATGTGCAACCTCGAGAAAACTGGACAAGATCAGCACGAAACATTTGTCAAGGAACGTATTATTTATCAAACGTGACCTGTCAATGATCCATTAAAAAGAAATAATTTCCCTCTCTTCAGTCATCCACCTGTACGGAAGAAGTCACGAGCAAAACGACATTCGTCATCTGTGAAGAACTGTTCACTATTCTCTAGGTTGTACATTTCTTGTCAGACGTGAGAAGGAGACCTGGACAAATTTTTGCTCATAAGCCCACCATCACTCTCGAATTATGGGCTACTTATGGCTAGGAACTAAGTCAGACATTGTGAGTTGCCTAGAAGAACTGATTCCAACTTCGAAAAATGAGGCCACGCCAGATATCCAACCAGGCCATTCACTGGATGTTCCAATTGTGGACACTCTTATACTGGATGGAGCCGTCATAGTCAACATACTGAAGCCTGGCAATGTATGCACCTTTTCAGAGTATGCCTCCCATATTTTCCTGCCCTGCATCACAAGACAGCTAGAGCATGTGCCTAGAGTACATGTCATATGGAATGAATATGAGGGTGGCAGCTTGAAGACATACAGCAGTTGAGCATTGCTGAGCTGCAGTGGGTTGGCTTTACCTCAGACAAATACTTCAGATACCTACCAGCCCATGAGATGGTGCGTGCCCTTGGTCCAGAAAATGTGTAGCCTTGCCCTGCCTACACACATTCAGCGAATGTGACACAGTGTCATCCTCTGCTGGCCGCTGAGAAAGTACTGTCTGGGACATATGGAAGACATTAAGCAAAGTCACCTCGCCTTCTGCACCTTAGTATCAACTCCCGGCTCTGTTTATGATCAGCTCGATGTAATTGAGCGTTTTGTGGTTCTGCTGTACCACTGTGCCAGTGGTGAGAAGAAGGTGAACGAGGCAAGGAACCAACTGTTTGGACAGAAATACAGATCTATGATGGCTTTCCACCAACTCAAGCTGCTCCAGATGGTGGAACACACAGAGAGAGCTGCCTACCAAACAGGCCACGTTTTGGCACAGCTGCTCATAGCTGATCCTAAACTACCATATCTTGATCAATGGGAGTTGCTGCAAACGAATGAACTTGGCTGGGAAGGGAAGTGGATAACATTTCCCGAAGCGTCTCGTGCCTGTCATGAACTGCTCAGACATGGCTGTGAGAAAAGCTTAGGGGACAGTGCAAATGTGTTAAAGCTTCTCTGCAGTGTTCTAGTCTCTGTCTCTGTAGAGGCCTATGCGACCGCGAATGACATGGATGATGTTGTATAATTCTGTGTTCAGTACTTTGTCTGGATAAAGGTTCCCAGATGTCGACTTAAATATGTCGCGATACACATTTACGAGAACAACAATAATATCTTGAATTGCATATAGTCCAAAACAGCTGATTTTCAAATAAGCAGGAAATTATCTACCTTACTGCATCATTGACGTCCTTGGCTGCAAATCTTGTGAACAGAAACGTCTGTATTTAATTTACCTGGAATACTGGTCTTTAATTATGGTTGTGTAGAGCCCATCATGACGATTCTAAGTGTACTGGAAGCTGAGATATTGAAAATTCCAAAATTCGGTCGGCCATTTTGGAAAACAGCCAACATTTAAGCCGTTGCGAACATTTGCAATGGCTCTGTTGGAATCCTCGCCCCTAACTATGCATGTTTAGACACCATGATGACGTTTATAGGTGTACTGGAAGCTGATGTATTGAAAATTCCGAATTACTCGGCCATTTTGGAAAATGGCCGCCATTGACGCCCATTTTGGTGGGTTACCCCATGGTGGGATTTGTCCGATTTTGGATATGTTATTCAGCATGAAATTCTGAGAAGGAAACCGTCTTAAAAGTTTGTGTTGCAATTTTGCCCAGGTTCACTGTATATTTGAGCTAGATTGCCTGGACTATTTATCTTAAACTATAAAGCAAAGTTCAGTCTGTGGTGATGCTGTGTTGTGCACAAGTCTGTCCCGGGGAAAGACTCTGAAGCCGAATGGATCCCAATGACGAAACAATTTCTTTAATCTGTGTCGCGGCTCCTCTACGCTGCTCCAGCCTGGTGGGGTTTCACCAGCGCCGATGACAGGAGCAGACTCGACCGTTTATGCGAATTTGGAATTAATCGCGACTGTTTTCAGCTCTCAATTAACTTTAAAACCCGAGCTATGGACATTTTAAGTTTGGATATGGAAACTTACGCGAAATTCAGACGCCATTCAGAAGCCATGTGACGCGATTTTCTGGAAGGCTGTCATCCGCTGCTAAGATCAACTCCAGTGTTGTGCAGGGATCTAGAATCAGACCATCGGGCTTCGTGGTGAACGCTTCCGATTTACACCCGGTCGACCAGCGAAACAAGATCCTGAATTATGCGGACGATACTTATCTGATTATCGGAGCCTCGATGCGAGTCTCGGTTGAGAATGAGCTTGCACATGTTGCTGCATGGGCAACCCGCAACAACCTGCGCTTAAATACCACCAAATCACGTGAGATGCTGATCCATCGCCGCCGTAACATCATGCTGCCTCCA
This sequence comes from Lumbricus terrestris, assembly GCA_949752735.1. Taxonomy (NCBI): domain Eukaryota; kingdom Metazoa; phylum Annelida; class Clitellata; order Crassiclitellata; family Lumbricidae; genus Lumbricus; species Lumbricus terrestris. The sequence continues at coordinate 27,863,744 of OX457045.1, read as the reverse complement.
GCAATCATCGGAGTGGAGTGAGTTACATCATTAAAGATACTTGGAGTGACACTGCGAGAAGACCTCAGTGTATTCATGCACATCACTGGGGTTCTGGGGACCTGTTCCCGCTCCCTATACGCCCTCCGTGTTCTTAAGTCTCATGGCCTACCATCAACAGCGCTACACGACGTTGCTCGAGCCACAACTGTGTCGCGGCTCCTCTAAATACATTGCCATTTTGCCTTCATACTGCTTTGTGCTATTAGGCCCTTGAGACTCTCGGTCCAATATATCAATCTGGCGTCACACTAATCAATCACCTCGGCTACCTGCTTTCACAAATGTCAGGAGACATCAGAGAAACAACTTTCCTGTTTCAACGTTTATCCATGAATACTGCAGAACTTTTCCCATCTGCGAAGACTAGCCATTCCAGAACATTGCCCCCCCCCAATTTTTATAAATCCTGAGGGATCATTGATACCTCGGGCAAAAAATAATAATAATAATATGATGCAGCCTTGCGATCTGGCCTGGGCAGGGTTCTCAACCTCCCCTTATCGGATGACGCATGGCTTCAGGCTTCACTCCCCATTAAAAGGGGCGGACTGGGAATCCGATCGGTTACCTCGCTGGCACTACCCGCCTTTCTGGCTTCAGCCGCAGGGACCGATCTGCTCCAGTCCACCATGTTGGGAGACACAACGCCAGCTGACCAACAACGCGCGGCACTGACTATCAGATGGTGTGAGGCAAGTACCGCGGAATGCCCAGAGGGTGGCCTCGCCCATAAACAATCAGCTTGGGACACACCTCTGATCGACGGGGTCGTCTCTTGCCTAAACGCCAGGTTCCCCGATCCAACGAATCAGGCGCGCCTTAAGGCCATATCAGCCACACATGCGGGGGACTGGCTGCTGGCCCTACCAGTCACAAGCTGTGGGCTTAGGCTAGATGACGAATCGATCAGGGTGGCGGCTGGATTGCGTCTGGGAGTCCCACTCTGCGGACCACATGGGTGCCCCTGCGGGGCTCCGGTGTTGACGGATGGCCATCACGGGCTCTCTTGCGCACTTGGCTCGGGTCGCTTGCCGAGACACGCAGCTCTGAACAACATTATCTTTCGGAGCTTGATCCGGGCGGGTTATCCGTCCACAAAGGAGCCCTTGGGCCTCTTGAGAACGGACAGAAGACGACCAGACGGCCTTACTCTCATTCCATGGCGCGTCAGGCGATGCCTCTTCTGGGACGCAACCGTGATAGACACCTTGGCTGCTTCCTATTTGCCGGACACCTCCCAAACTGCTGGTGCTGCTGCAGAGCGGGCATCGACCAGAAAGATAGACAAATATACAGAGCTGTTGTCCACGCACCTTTTCATCCTTCTGGCTTTTGAAACCCTGGGCCCGATCAACAACGACGGGCTGACCTTCCTGTCAGAACTGGGCCAAAAGCTTTGCACCATTACAGGGGACCAACGAGAAACCACGTTTTTATTCCAACGCCTCTCGCTGACAATACAGAGGTTTAATGCAGTTGCTTTCAGAGGCACTTTCGCAAGTCTGGAACAGACGAATAGGGTCATTCCGGACTGGTTTTATAACAGTAGTTAGGAGAGATCCTAAATACCTCGGGGCAAAAAAATAAATGCTTTCAACAGCTTGTACAGAGAAAAAATACTTCTTGCAGTGTATAGTTTGCTACCAGAGCTGGCCTCTTATTGCCATCTTGCCTATGGAGAAGCCACAGTGCTAAAGTTTGGAAACTTTTCGCTGCTATCGCAGATGGGCCCACAGCAAGGGGATCCTCTAGGTCCCCTTCTCTTCTGTTTGCCACTTCAACCAATATTGCAGAAACTGTCGTCCGCTCTGACATTGGGCTACCTCGATGATGTCACTCTTGGAGGGGAAGATTCTGTGGTTGCAGCGGATGTGGATATAATCGAGCATGAGTGTGCGAAGCTGGGCTTACACCTTAACCATGCCAAATGCGAGGTAATTTCGTGGGGCCCATTGTCGACTGAGTACAACTGTCTGAAGGATTTTAGGTCAGTTAAGCCGGAAGCAGCTTCTCTACTAGGCGCGCCACTCTCTGAATCAGATGCTCTTGAGCGGACCCTGGAATCTCAATGTCAGAATCTGTCATTGGCAATCACAAGGTTGGAGCGCATCGGAAGACATGATGCTCTCATCCTCTTAAGAAGCTCCCTCAGTCATCCTAAGCTTCTACACATTTTGCGGTGCTCTCCTTGTGCAGACCACCCCTTGCTGGAGAATTTTGACTCACTGCTTCGCCATGGGCTGGAGTCAATACTCAATTTGTCTCTTTCTGACAATCAATGGATGCAAGCTTCTCTGCCAGTCAAGGCAGGTGGTTTGGGCATTCGCCGAGTGACCTCGCTGGCACTACCTGCCTTTTTGGCTTCTGCTGCGGGTACTCAGTGTCTCCAATCATCTCTGCTCTGCAATGTACAGGTACCTGAAGACCTACCGTTTTAGTCTCTGCAGGCCCAATGGTGTGCAGACTATGCTGCTCCATGCCCAGAAGATACCTTGGCGCATAAGCAGTCTTGCTGGGACAAACCTATAATCGACATCGAGGCTAACAATCTCAGCAATCTGTTATCTGACGATTACCACCGAGCAAGACTCAAGGCTGTGGCGGCTCCACATGCGAGCGATTGGCTCTTTGCTATGCCCATTACATCCTGTGGTCTGAGACTGGAAGATGAAGCCTTGAGAGTCGCAGTGGGCCTCAGACTTGGGGTCAACATCTGCGAGCCTCATGAGTGCCGCTGCGGCGTCCAGGTCAAGGTCAATGGCTCTCATGGGCTTTCATGCTCCTTGGGACCAGGCAGAGCAGCCAGACACGCAGGCCTCAACGAGCTCATCTATCGAAGTCTGGTTCGGGCTGGCTTCCCAGCAGTGCAGCCACAGGGGCTTAGCAGAGCGGATGGAAAGAGACCTGACGGTCTAACTCTTATTCCATGGCGGATGGGTCGCGCTCTAATATGGGATGCCACGGTAACTGACACTCTGGCCGCATCCTACCTGCCATCCACATCAGCAACAGCAGCCAGCGCAGCCGAATTAGCAGCAGACAAAAAATGCGCTAAATACAGCACGCTTGCGCAAACCTACCACTTTGTCCCGTTGGCAATTGAGACTCTTGGCCCAATTAACAGCAGTGGCCTATGTTTCATCACAGAGTTGGGGCGCTGTCTAGCTCGTAAAACCGGTGACACGAGAGAAACCAGTTATCTTTTCCAGCGCATTGCCATTTTAATTCAATGTTTCAACGCCATAGCCTTCCAAGGCACCTTTGCTTCGCCTGATCTTGACGAGTTCTAGCCGTTCCAGAATACAATTTTTTATGTCTCCGGATAATTTTTTGAAATCCCGAGGGATCTGAGATACCTCGGGTAAAAAAAAAATTTAAAATAATAATAATAAAAATAATAATAATAATAACAACCACGTTAATAATAATAACAACCACGTCCACGTCCGTTACCCACGCCCGATATGGATGAGGTGTAATCGTTCCAGATGCATTGCTTTTATAAACTCCTAAGTCCCTGGGGGAACAAAGTACCTCAGGGCAACAAAAATTTAAAAAATAAATAAATGAAAAATAAAAACAATAATATGTAGAGATTTAAGTGCCACATGTTCGTAAGCAACCGATTAAAAATCGTAGCAACACTTCAGCAGCACTTGGAGCAGGGAAAAGTCAGTCAAGATGGGCCTGTGTAAAAAGTTCTGTTTTTAGATGCTTCTTGAAAGTTCTCATCAATGTGGAGTTTCTGATGTCATAGGGAAGACCTGTTCCATAATTTGAGGTGCTGACGAGGTGAAGGATTTCGATGTGGTGCGGCAGCGGTGAAGGACTAGTGTTCGGTTTCCGGATGATCGCATGTTTCTTGAGGGCTGAAGGAGATCGGAGAGGTATGAAGAAGTTTTTGTTGTCACACAGTTGTAAGCAATGTATGTAATCCTGATATGAGTGGTCAGATTGATAAATTTATGCATCAAGAGTTTCTATAAATAGAACAATGCATACATATAACATTTGTACATGTAAATTTTTCCTTCTACTTCCAATTGTTTCTTGTATAACTGCTCAGGATTATGTCTGGTGAGCGGCAAGAAGGTCTATATATGTGAGAGTACTTGTTATACCGCCCCTTCAAGACTCTAGTCCGAAGTGCTCCCGACTACAGCGTGGACACTGAATAGGAGTTTCATGAAGCGCATGAGCAATTGCGAGTCAAGGACTGCTCAGGGTCACTACGCGATGGCATTAGTTGGATTCAAACCCATAAGCTTCCGGCTCCAAGGCACTGAACATACCCCTACACCATCGTAAGCCACAGTGAGCCTATAGTTAGACCACATGTAAGTTTCCCTGATATTGTTTTTCCATGTCTGCAATGTCTTCTTGAAAACGTTCACCGTCCTCATCACTATATCCATGACACAGTTGCCAGGGCAAAAATTCAAGTGGGAATGGAGAAGTGGACCTTTAATGACATATTGCAGCCAAAGTTGTGATACACAGAGTCATAGACAACATTTTCTCAGCCAAATCCTTGTAATTTTTTGCCCTGACATTCCAGAGACAGTTAGTTAACCCCAGATGAAATGATTCCTAAGCTTGTTTCTCGTTAACCTGAAGCAGGTTGTCGAACATCTCATCTCTGAATAGCTTACTGATCTGAGGACCAGCAAAAATTCCCTTTCTAATTTTTGCTTTGCCAGGGAATTTGGCAGTCAAGTATTTGAAAGCTGATCCAGTCCAGTACAGGAGTTTCATGACGTTCTTCATCACACTGAGTTTGGTGTATAGCGACACTAGAAAGACCGTCAGGATTTCAACCATTGCTAGGCGTTGCGCATAGCCTACCTCTCTCCAACGCCTAGAGATTTCCTCTCAGGCCAGTTTCTTATCACTTAGTGCAAGGTCCTTGCTCGACTGTTCAATTCACATAGAAAACAGCAGTATTTTGTATATCCAAGCTGCACACTCATCAAGAGAGCCAGTACATGTATACCTTTAAAGTCATAACAAAGATGCCATTCAAACCTGCTGTATTGAATAGAATTCAGCAGGTGTTCTAGGTTATCGTAGATTTCCTTCACGAGGACAGCATGTCTGAACGAAATGGAAGTATTTATGTTGGTTCCCATTTTGCGGCAGCACCGCTTTGAGACTCAATTTCGTGCAGTCTATGAGTAGTCGCCATTCTTGAGTGTTATGTTTGATTCTGAGGACATTCCTCAGACAATCTACATCGAAGCAGAAGACAAGGTCATCTTCCTTGGTAAGATTATTTTCCTCAAACTGCCCATGGCGAGTGTGAAACGATGTCACTCCGGCATTTTCTTGGAGAAGATTCCATTCTTTTAAGTCTTGATCCCAGTAACTCCGCCTTGGCATTGGATAGGTCTAGCTCGCAAACTAGATCGTTCAGTCCACCTTGGGTGAGAATGTGCGGCGCGGATTATTTACCCTGGCAGACGTAAGGTAAGGATCATCCTTAGACGTCGAAGTCGGTTTGCTTCATTCCTCATCGTCTGAATCAATTAAAAATTCTTTCGGTGGATTCGGAACGAGAAGTCCTTTGACATGTGGAGGGGGTCGGATTGCATATGGTATATTCAGGTATGCTATTGACCACTTCCCCTTCCTTGTCATATCTGCTAGGTGGAACCATGCAGAAGTAGCAGTCATTTGCGTGATTGCTTGGTTCTCTCCAAACCATTGGAACAGCAAAGGCAACCGACCAATTTTTCGTCTTTCAACTAGTTTGGACATTTTCTTCAACTTCAACTTGTTTATTGATCCCAAAAAATATAAAACAGACAATTATGCATTCATAAAAGTACACAAAGTGAATAATTGCAGTTAACAGTTATGCATTCATAATAGTACACAAAGTGATCAATTGCAGTTACCGTAACAATTGCAAATGGAAAAGCTTAGTGTACAATCATTACTGTGAAACGTAGGGAGCAATAGGCTACCCGAAGGGAGTGATCCCGCTATTCGGGCCTATTTATCAAAGGAAAAATTCTTCACTATTATATGATTAATGATAATAGATTAGGAAACAGATAGAAATGGCAGTATTTTTGGAATCAATTAAATAACAGCAGTGGGATACCTTCCCTCTGCTCAACTTAAAAAGAATGGGGAAAAAACATAGAATAAATGGGTTGTTCATTTTACATTTTTTAATGTGTGTGCACGGATTTGGGATTTAAATCGATCGAGACTCCTGGATGCACGAATATTTTCCGGTATATTATTCCATAAAAGAGGACCCTGATACTTAATAGAAAATTTTCTAGTGTTCGTTTTAGCAAAGACACTTATGTAGATTCTATTATTTCTAATGCCTTTAGTATATAAGTTAGGTCTAAAATAAGATGAGAATGCAAGTGGAAGAAGGTTGTTGTCATACTTATACATAAATGTACTAGTTTGGATGAATTTAATTTGGGATATTTTTAGCACGTTCAATTGTTGATATAAGGGGCTAGTGTGAGCATTAAAGGGAGATTTAGTAATAATTCTTATGGCTTTTTTCTGCAGTCTATTTAGCTTAGTTAGGTGAGTGTCATATGTAGATGTCCAAATGAGATTACAGTAACTTAAGTATGGGTGTATAAGTGTGAAATATAATGATTTTAGTATATGAAGTGGAAGAAGATAGGCTATTCTGTGAATTATGCCTATATTTTTGGAGATTTTTTTAGACAGTTCTGCTGTATGTATATTCCATTTTAAGTGCTGGTCGATATGTACACCCAGGAATTTAGATGAGTATACTTGCGGTAAGGAAACATTTTCAATTACTAGGTTATTATCAGGAGGTGGAGCAAATTTTTTTTTACTAGATCTAAAAATTATATAATTAGATTTGGCTATGTTCAGTGAAAGCTTATTGGCTTTGAACCATTCACTAGCCATTTCTAGGTCGTTATTTGCTATTTTAATTAATTGTTCATAAGAGGAGTGAGAGTAAAAAGCGTTTGAATCATCAGCAAATAGGATGTAATGTAAGAATTTTGCAGAATTAGGAAGGTCATTTATGTATATTAGAAATAAAAGAGGCCACAGGATTGAGCCCTGGGGGACCCCAAAATCAATCTTTTGGAAGCTGGATAATTTCCCATTACATGAGACTTGTTGGTAACGATTATTTAAGTAATTTGTGAACCATGTAAGTGCAATACCTCTGATCCCATAATTCTCAAGTTTATTTAGCAGGATATTATGATTGACGGTATCGAATGCTTTAGCTAAGTCAAGAAAAATGCCGATGGAATATTCATTATTATCCATAGCTTGAGATATTTTGTCTTGTATATCCAGCAACGACATGAAGGTCGAGTGTTCTCTTTCAAAGCCATGTTGAAAAGGGTACAACATTTTTTTCTGGTCAATAAAAGAGTACAGGCGGTCGTACATGACCCTCTCAAACAATTTAGAAAAAAAACGGTAGTATAGAAATCGGTCTAAAATTTGAAACCTCATTTTTATTTCCTTGTTTATAAATGGGTGTAATTGTTGCTAATTTTATGTCAGACGGAACTATTCCAGTTCTAAGTGAACAATTTATCACCTCACTAAGTGGAGAAGCTAATAAGTCCATAAGAGAAGACAATATGTGCGGATTCAAATCATCAGCACCGGTACTGTAGGTGTCTTTGAGGGTTTTGTTAATAGTTATTAGCTCATGGAAGGAGGTAGGTAGGACAGCAACAGAATTAGGTGAAGAAGCTGGCATGTAATCTTGGTAAGGTCTGACAGAGGGTGGTATTTTTTGTGCTAAAAGTTTGGGTAAATTAGTAAAATGAGTGTTAAATGTACATGTATGTGCTATAAGTTCTGAATCATCAATTATTTTGCCGTTTACTATTATTTCTTTTAATAGTATATCCTTATTTTCAGTCTTAACAATAGATTTAATTAACTGCCACGTTTTTTTATGTTTCCATTATACTTGGCAAATTCATTGGAATAGTAATCTTGTTCCATTTTTGTACGAATAGTTTTGTATTTATTGCGATAGGTGGTGAATATGGCTTTATTTACAGGGTTGGGATTTTTTTTAAATTTAATAAAAAGTCTTTCTTTCTTTTTAGTAGAATTTAACAGTCCTTGAGTCATCCAAGCATTTTGAGGAGTTTTTCATTTAGTAGTCGACTTTGGCCTTAGAGGAGAAGCTAGGTCGTAATTTTGTTTAATTAATTTTACAAATAAATTGTATGCTAAGTCAGCTTCATTATTACTACACAGAGATACGATGGGTGACCAATCAATATTCTCTAATAGATGTCTGAATTCAAGAATGGTGTTGTCATTAATAGTTCTTGTTAGTTGGAGATAATCGGATTTATTTAGAGGTTTGGAGGTGTTTTCAACCCAAGTAATACATACATACAGAGGAGGGGTTGCATGGCAGGTTAATGCATTACGACACATTATTGTGTTGCAATATGTAGTTTGAAACACAGTGTTGAGAAAATTAATGGTCATGCCCCACATATGTAGGCCGACTCAATGCGTGCTGAGACATTTATATGTAACCATCTCTGTCTCTCCTAAACTAGAGCCAATCGACAAATTTTACTATCATATTCGTGTTCAGCACCTCAAAATTAGTTCAGATTTGCTATTTCCATCTAAAAGGCAATTTGTGTGTTGTCCAGTGTAATATTCCCTCCCCTTTGTCAATTTAATTTTTTGCACACGGCAGTGTCACCCAAATCTTCTTCCAGGTATAGGTCTCACTAGCTCACAGCATAATTTTATTCTTTGAGCAAACCGAATATTTATTTACTTTTAGAAGAATGGTAAAATGAAAATTTACATTTGACAAATAAATTTATGGCAAAAAATTAATTAGCTCGCGCAATTTCACGAATAACTTATTAGATATTTTTCATTGATCCCATTACAATTATATGTACATGTAAAGTAAGTAAGTAAGTATTTTCTTTATTACACCACTTGCAAACGCACAATGGGACATAGAACATCATTATAAAACATCGAAGTAATAATAGGTAATACAAACGTGCAAATTAAAATCGCAAGTAACATTATAATATAATTACTAAACTATTATCGTCAAAAGTTAACTATAATAGCATTCTCGTGATAAATCCCTTTCCAATCAACGAATCACATCGTGGTATCTCTAGATTATGTGAACGGGGCCTAAGGCAGTACCCAGTTACACATGTGACTAAACATAATCAGAATTAAGCAAATTCACATGAAGAGTAGGCAAAATAACAACGTGGGAGCAATAGGCACACCAAAAGGGATAAGTCTCGTTGAGTAGGGGCCTGATTACCATTGAGAAACTTGTGCAATAAGACAATGAACAGTGAGTAGCAAAGCCGTAGAATTAGAATGCATAAAATTTACTTAACTATGAAACAAAGAAACAAAATGACAATTTTAAGGTACAGAAGCAAACACAACGGGAAAAAATACAGAAAAGATCATCAAAAATAAACTCATCAAAAAGAAAGATAAAAAAATAAACTATCAATGAGCATGAGCAACTCCTCATACTATTTTCAGAAAACAAAGCACATTCTGTGCACACATTAGATATGTTTGAAATGAGTGAAGCTAGTTACCTTTCGAATGTCTAAATTGGGAGTTTATGCCATATGACAGGGCCCTGGAATTTAATGGAGAATTTCCAAACATATGTTTTTGCAAAAATAATACTGAATTCTCAATTACCTGTAGCGAGTCCAGGATGCAATGTTGGAGAGAAGCATGAAGCGAAGGAAGAAGGGAGAAGGTCATTAGTGTATAGGTACATAAACTGACATGTCTGTTCAAATCTAATCTGCCTAATATTTAGGAGTTTATGTTCAGCAAATAGGGGACCAGTAACGGTTAACAGTGGATTTAGTGATTACTCGTATGGCTTTTTTGCAGATCCTTAAAAGCATGGAGATAGGAATCGTAGGTAGAAGTCCAACTAAAATTACAGTAAGTAAGGTAAGGATAGATTAGAGTGAAATACAGGTTATATAAAAAGTATCAGTACAAATTTAGGTAATTGGGTAGTTTAGCATCCCAAATTATTGATATTACTGCTGAGGTTTTAAATTTCTCGCCAATCCAGCTTCTATTTCGTCAATTCTGCAACCTTCATCCAGCTTCCATTTCTTTATCGTTCTTTTCATCAATCCAGCTTCTTTTTCAGAAAAACATTCATCCAGCTTCCATTTCCGAAGCGTTTCTCACTGGCCTACGCGATAGTTACCCCGTTTGGGACTTCCTTGAGGTTTTCAAGCACAGATTTTATGATTTCCTCAATTAAATACGTGCTACTGTATATGTCTTTCAGTTAACATGGTCAAAATAATTTGGGACGCTAATTAAACTACCCAATTACCCAAATTTATTTTAAAGTTGTTTTAGTTTAGTGGATAGCATTAAAATTGCTAATACATCTTTCAAAATATCTGAAGGACCCAGGGGACCCCTCGCAAATCGTCAGACCACCTCAATGGGGGTCGCGACCCACAGGCCGAGAACCGCTTGTTTACGCGCTGCATATCGACAACCGAGCCGTCGTAAATCTCTGCCGCACCCACTGGATGAAATGAATGCATTTAAAACAATAAAATTATACAACATTCGTGCCTTACATTGCCCAGATGAACTAATCATCTTCACATTTTACAAATATACTCATTCGGCGACAAACTTTTCACATCGTATGCCCATCAAATTCTCAGCGCAACTTGCGAATTCACTAACTAGTAGGCTATACGTCATCGTAATGACCAGGGATGTCACTCTAAAATTGAGAGCCTAAATTTTCTAAATGCTAGATCTACTCTTAAGGAAGGCTAGAAAATGCTATAAACAACTAGCTAGCGAATAAATACATGGAATTAGCATAATCGCTGGCATTCAGAAACACAGGCTATAAAGTGAACAAAGAGTTATTGTATTGCATAATTGCATTGTATCTACACATTTATATAGCGCATTCACATAATGACCATTCGGAGACGCTCTTATTACGAGAAACTCCGGAAAATAAAAGTTTTTTAAAAAGCAGGGACTGACAAGCAAAAACTAGTCATTACTTTAGTCCGCAGAGCGGGTGGAAGATCATTCCAAATGGAGGGACCAACCACAGCAAACGGCCTATCTTGCATAGGCCTATATGATTTGAGAGGTATTTAGTGGCATTTCCCAGCCGTGCTTTGGATAACAGACCTTGTATTGAATGCGTGAAGTGATAGGTGACCAGTGTAAAACTTCAAGCGTAGCCTGGATGTAGAAATATTCGCAAAGCGATGGAGTCGAGCTATGAGCCTAGCCGAAGCATCTAAAACTGATTGACGTTGTTTTGGGAGACCCATGAGCAGTGAGTTGCAGTAGTCTACGCGGGAACAGACAAACGCATGAACTACGGTAGCAAATACCAAGGGCGGATCCAGGGGGAGGCAATCCGGCATGGGACGTGGCCCCCCATTTGGTTTCAACAAGCCATTAAATAAATGTAGTGGGAGAGAAAAACAGGACATCAGGCCCCCCTATTAAAAATCGTGCGGGGCGTGGCCCCCCCCCGTCGATTTTGCGGATTGGTCGATGACTAAAAAAAAAAAGGTCATCAGTTTTTGCGGCGTCACAACGAAAGTTTTCCTCTGTCCCACCAACAAGACCCTAAATTTTGGTCCCCCCTTCGAAAGTTTCTGTATCCGCCCTTGGAAAATACTGATCGCCTGATGGACAATGGCTCTGAGCCGCCTCAGTTGAAGAAAAGCAAGAGCGGGTCAAGTTAGATATGTGCTTAAACGTCAGTGAGACGTCAATTGCAACATAATTGTTATATGACATGACATGGCAGGTTACGGACACTCAAGCAATTGTAGGCCTAGGGCCCTAGGCTATAGGCATGGAATTTCTCAGTCAGTAATAGCAACTCATGTTTAGCTAGCAGCTGCTGTTGTCTATTACCAAACCAGATCAATTTAGTCTTTTTATCGCTTAAACAGAGTCGATTAGTCGACATCCAATAGGCCTAGTCTATGTAGATCAGAAACAAGACAAAATAGAATGAACTAAGGAGAATTGGGTCGGATGGTAGACCATTAACGAATGCAGTTTTATAGCCTACAAGATGGAACCATAGCCGTTTTAATGCCTAGGCACGCGAGGCACGTGCCTAGTAGGGCCCCGCGCAACAGAGGGCCCGGCGGTGACCCAAATAGACTAGGCCTACATCACATAACAAAATGAGCAACATGTTATACGAACTTTGATGTGTAGACTAACATTTATTTAACACTTTTAGTACAAATATTGTTATGCTAGCTGTGCCAATCAATCAATATCATTGGGCTCAATGCCCGTAAGAGTCCGACGCCACTCTCTGTCGAGTCTGTCTCGCGTCATGCTGCCCAGCTTCAACCGGCCCGGTCAGCAGGTGTGCTCCATACCATAAACATCTTAGAGCAGCTAGACCACCTTGTCTGATTTAAGAGAATATTGGGAGAGAGGCATGAAGGACCTGGGTCAATGCCCGTATGTGTCCCACGTTCTCCCCGACTCTCACCACTGGTCTGTCCTGACCGGCTTGTGCATGTCTGCTCCACATCATGACACCTTGAAGCATCTGGGTCGCTCTGTCACTTGTGTCGTGGTTTTTGCGGATTTCAATCGTCTTGGTCTTTTATTGTGTCTTTTATTTTTAGTGTATGGCCACCCATCTGGCAAATTACCTTCCTCCTTTTGTCCTGGCTTAGGACCGGTGAAACGAAACGGGGTATACCCCCTGAAAGCTATCCGGGGGGATGAATTAATCTAGCCCCCCCCCCCGGATGGAATTAACCGGTCTATACTATCCGGGGATAAACCATTCTATCTTCTTTTCTGAAAAATGCGCATAATAAAAAATTTATGCTCTAATCAAAATTTAAAGTTACTCTAATTGTTTTAAGTGTCCTACGCAATGCTCAGATAAAAGAAACTCGAATTTATTTAATGACTCTGAGTGTTCTTAAGTGTTTTAAATGTTTTAAGTGCTCTAAAAACAGGGCAAAACAAATTATCTAGTAGGAATAAACATACCTGTTAGTGTCATTGTTCAAAACAAAGCAGATGAAATTTTTTTTTTAAAATACATGCGGAAGCGATTTTTTCGACTTTTTTAATTTGGGTGGATACAATTAATACGGGGGATACTCTATTTTGTGACACCGGCACAGGGACGTTACTCGGTCCCCGTGGCGGAGGATGGATGCAGTTTAACGTCATGCCCAGGACAAAGCTGTGTCAGCAGTACACTATATTATTAACAAATCTAACAAAATGGCATACATGCGCATAGAAGGCACGAATGCAATACTCTATATAATTTTATGAGACTGATAGATTGGGGCGAAAATCGGATTACTTTAAGTGTTTAATCTAGGCATCTTCATGGGGAGCTCCACCTAGATGCGAATACCCAGATGTTTGATAAAAAATCATAATTTTTTGTTGCCGTTCACATTATTGTAACACCCGAGCTCTAATACCGTGATATGTTTTACTATCATGTGATTGCAATGATAAAATCTACTAATATAATAAGTATTATATTATACGATCATATTACAATGAGTACTGAGTAGCCTGTAGTCTGCTGCTAATATCTGTACAAAGACTATTTGTGTACAACTAACAGTTAGTAATATGGCATCTACTACATGGCTTCCCGATTTTGATCCTTGGTTTGTGTAACATTTGTAACTATTGTGATAACTGTGTCCTGGTCAGCAATGTAGGACCTTTTTGAGCAACGGGAAAAGCTAATTCTAGTACAAGAAAGTCGGGCAGTATAATGAATAACTGACTGCAGTTATTAGGCCTAATTATACTGCAATGGTAATGGCCCAGAATTAAGAAGCAGAACTGAGTTGCAGAACTTGATACGCAAGGAAATTATTTTTATAATAATAGGCCTAATTAGACTATAGGCTACTAATTGAAATTTTCGGCTGCTCTTTTTTATCAGCACTGAAATAACATAGTAATTTTTGTTAGGATCGCAGTTTGCAATGCTACCATTAGCCTACATTGTGGAAACTGATAAAGAAATTATTATAATTGTAAGAATATTCATTGAAGTCTTAGACTATTCGGGTCAGCACTGTAGTAGTTACATTTTTTTTTAAATGGCAGCTTAAAATGCTGTTTGCAATGTAAAAATTATAAAATTTCTGGTGGGAATGGGCACATGGATGGAACGGGATGATTAATAATATATAAGTAAGAGAGGAGAGGAATCGGTAAACATCACATTAAATGGAGAGGAAATAGAACAGGTGAAGAAGTTCTGCTATCTGGGAAGTGTGGTCACAGAGGATGCATAGGCGGAGACCTGGGCCGAGAATTGGGGGGGACGGAAAGACGCGAGATTTTCCGAAAAATTTCTGACGACCGGCGAAATCTCGGAAAAAATTTCTATTTTCGCCGCCAAAAAAGTTGATGACCTTTTTTTTTTTTTTTTTTTTAGTCATCCGCCCAAATCTCGACGAAATTTTTCTATTTTCGCCGCCCAAAAAGTTGATGACCTTTTTTTTTTTAGTCATCCGCCCAAATCTTGACGAAATTTTTCTATTTTCGCCGCCAAAAAAGTTGATGACCTTTTTTTTTTTTTTTTTTAGTCATCCGGCCAAAATCTTGCAATAATTTTTTTCCCGCCGCCAAAAAAGGCTTGGCGCTCAAACATTGGGGGGGGACAAATGCATGGGCCGTCCCCCCCAACACTTTTATTGGGGGGGACCGTCCCCCCTGTCCCCCCCCCTAAGTCTCCGCCCATGAGAGGATGCAAGGTGCCACGTGGAAATAAAAAGAAGAATAGCAATGGGAAAAGATGCATTCTACAAAAGGAGCAGGCCCGCATTAAGGTAGGTGCTAAGGGTGCTGCAGCACCCGGGCCCGCGGGTTTTGGGGCCCGCATTTTCGGAAATGATGAAATTTCTTAGCAAGAATACTGCAACAATAATAAATACGAAGTTATCGTCAACGAAATTTTGACAAAAGTTCTCCCACACATCCGATTTATTAGCTCCAGCTTATGAATTGGTTGAAATCACAGGAACTTATTGTTAATGTAAATTTATCTTTGGGACCAGAGCCGAATTAAGAAATGTTGGGCCCTGTTCGGGAATTTTTTGCGGATCTTCGGCCAAAAATTTTGATGACCTTTTTTATTCGTTTGGTTGAAATTTGCTAAAAAATCTAAAAATTTTCGGAAATTTGTTTCCCGCATGTGGGCGGCTCCCTAAAGTGTGGGGCCCCTGTTCGGTCGAACATGTTGAACATGCCTTAATCCGGCCCTGTTTGGGAGGTATTAACAGTGATGGGCTATCTTAAATTATAAACCATGCGGGTCAATCATTTTGACTGGCTTCTTTAAAATAATAAGAGAAATAACGTTAGGAAACATGTTATTGTATAACTCTTAATTTCTTAAACCTGTTATTGCTTATCATCTTCTCTAGTTTTCTGCCTCCGAGACTGGCTGAAATATCCGATGCCTCTTCCTCAAACTTTCCATAGGCCTATCCATATGCTAGTATACATAACCTGTCGTGGTCCTCATCTTGTTCGTTTCCCTTCATTTTTCCTTCATGACCGTTCTTCGCAGTGAGTCTGCTCACAACCTGTGTCCTACCCACTTTCTTTGTCTCGATCTCTTTCACTGTATAGGTCTACTCTTCTCCAATAATTCCTATAGGCTACCTAGATAATTGGTGCAAGTAGATCATGACGCTCTAAAGAGCGGTTTGCCAGGATATTATTGGAGTCTGCGAAAGAAATATGATGCTATATTTTATTAGACCTGAAAATAGGAAGAAGGAACTTTGTGAGGCGCCCTTGTAGCGGTATGGCCGCGTTACGGCGCCATATAAATTGTCGTTATTATTATTATTATTATTATTATTATTATTATTATTATTATTATTATTATTATTATTATTATTATTATTATTATTATTATTATTATTAAGGAGCGACACCCTACTAAGAGACATCATTGAGGGAAGAATGGAGGGGAAAAGGATGCGAGGTAGACCAAGAACAATGTTGCTGGACTGGATACTGACACAGGATGGATACAGTGGACTGAAGAGAGAAGCACAGAACAGAGAAAAATTGCGTCATTGGACATACGAACCTGCCTGAGGGCAGAGAATGTGAAGAAGAAGATTAATAATAACAATAATGATAATGATAACGAAAACGATAACGATAACGGAAACGGAAACGGGGACGGGAACGGGAACGGGAGCGGTAACGGAAACGGTAACGGTAAAAACAGCAACAGCAACAACAACAAGAACAACAACAAGAACAAGAACAACAAGAACAACAAGAACAACAAAAATAAAAACAACAACAAGAATAACAACAACAAGAACAACAAGAACAACAACAAGAACAACAAAAACAAGAACAACAACAACAATAACAACAACAATAACAACAATAACAACAACAACAACAATAACAACAGCAACAACAATAATAACAACAATAACAATAACAACAATAACAACAACAATAACAATAACAATAACAATAATAACAATAACAACAACAGCAATAATAATATAAAAAGTAACAATAACAGTAATAACAATAACAATAATAACAATAATAACAATAACAATCCTAACAATCATAATATTAACAATAACAATATTAACAATAACAATAATAACAATAACAATTATAACAATAGCAATAATAACAATAACAACAAAAACAATTAAAATTACAATAACAAGAACAAGAACAAGTGACGTCACCAGCGGCAATGTGGGCTGACATTTTTAGCCCTCTTGCTATTTAATCAATATTTACGAATCGATTAATTTCTAGCGCTGGATTTTATGACCATCTCAAAGTTCAACGTCTCGTGATTCGAAGTTTTCATTTCGTGTTACCCGTTTAGCTAAGATCAAGTCACGCTTGGCGAAGCGACTTGGATTCTGTTCAGTATGGTTGGTCACTAGTTTGGTTTCTTCGTAACTTTCATTGAGCCATTTAAATTCAACTAACTCGTTAAACGGCTAGCTATGACGTTAACGTTACCATGACAACGCATTGTCGTCTCACGACGGATTACATGACGTCGCCCGTACGTACGTCACAAAAAGAGGGCGTATGCAGCGTTTGCAGATCGTTAAGGCAGCTTCACAACAAAGACAGGAAGGTTCATCTGCACGGCCCTCGAAATCAACCGTGTCCAGAGTCGCATAGGGTACCTCTCGGAGCGAGCTGCAGCCAGGGTGACAATCCAGATGTAGATCTCCGCCAGACGGTTGAGGTTGAGACGACGCCATCGGATGCCAGAACTGAGCGATTGTCGGTGAACAGTGGCTCCCCTTATATCAGAATCTCACACCCAACACTGCCAAACAGATTGCTGAAACGCATCCCTCAAGCAGCTAGACTACAAACCGGTCATCTTTTCACTACCATCATCAACAAAGTCTTGAGGGACCCCGGAAACCCGTCCACATGGCAGATGCTACTCACTTTTGGGGCTGCGATCTTAGATCAACCAGGAATAGGAGGCCGCCGCCACAATCTGTCATCAACCATCAAGAAAGGGTAGATAACTTCCAGACATTCTGGAAGCTTAAGAGGGATGAAATCTTCGCTGAGTTCCCGATCAATGACAGCCATGGTGGAAGATATAAAGCAGAATGTCGACCAGTCGGTTGCTTCAGCTGTTGCATCCAAACTAGAGGATGGTAACATCAGAGCGGTAATCAGAATTCTGTGCTCTAACGACAGACCCGTTTCAGCTGACCTTGATACCCTGACGGAGCTACGCTCAGAACACCCTTCGCCTCCAATCGACCGGCCTCGCATCACGGCAAAAAACACGGTGGCGCCCTTTCAGACAACAGAAGATCCGCTCTTTCCCGCAGGGTTCTTCGGGCGGACCAGACGGTCTTCGACCACAGCATCTTTCAGACCTGGTGAATTGCACTGAGGTTGGTTCAGAGCTGATTTCCGCTACCACTGGTCTAGTCAACCTTCGTCTGAAAGGCGAATGCCCTGAACTCATTAGACCCTTACTCTTTGGAAGTACTCTCATTACCCTACGAAAATCATCTGGAGGTCTGCGCCAGATTGTAATAGGCTATTGCTGGTGCGGGTTCGCATCCAAATGTGCAAATACCTACGCGGTCTCAACGGCAACTGCCTATCTCGCACCGAGGCAAGTGGGTGTTGGTGTTCCGGGTGGAGCAGAGGCGGCGGTTCATTCGGCGAGACGCTTCCTGGAAGCAATGCCAATAAGGTCCATGTCACTACCCCTATATTCAGGATTTATTAAGTCTAGAATATTAAGGGTGAACTTTATGCTCAGAGGCTGTTGGGTGAATAATGGTATAATAGCAACCTACGACCTAGAACAAATGAGACTGTGATTCATATAAAGATATAATATAAAATAACATTTCATTCAATAAATGCAATTCAAAGAAATGAATCTTATCTACCTATTTGTGGCGTATTAATTATAATAATATTATGTTTATTTCTTATCTTTCCACATCGTCCTTTCTGGTGGATGTAGAAATGCTTTTCACTTCCGCGGGAATGGATTGAAGGGAAAATTGAAGAAGGTCGCGATCTTCTCAATTGCCGTCAGTCCAGATTTCTCGGTAGTTGCTTGTCGATGGGTACTGTAGCTTGAAACAGTAACCCAGCGTGTTTCTCCTTCTTCCTCGGATTTCGTCGAGCATAGGAATTCACCCGTCGCTCAACCGATTCTTCCTCCTCGTCTTGCTGCAAATGTTTCACCACGGATCGCTTCAGAGTTCGATCCCAACTTCAACGTTCGACCGATTCGCAAATCGTCGCCAGTTAGAGTCACACTGCTTCGCACAGTTCACTCGCTTCGCCTCGGAACTTCGCTTCAAACGTCTCAAAGTTCGACAGTGGGACAAGTCGACAACGTGTCGCTTTCCACACCCATAAATCAAGTTCCAGATATTCGAATTACCAACGATTGGCTCCGTATTTGCCGACAGACGCCATCGTTCGAAATATCTTTTCGACCATCGCCTTGCTCAGCTCCATCGATGACTGCCTGTCGTCTGCTTTCGTTAACGCTGGTTTCCGCCGCTCCGTAATGTTGAGTCAATTGTTGTAGCGCATGTTCAAGAATTGTTGTAGCGCTATTATTATTATCTAACTTAATGCCACAAGTAATATTAATTATAATCTACCATACGCCACATATTGTCTAGCTTAATTCTTACCTACATTAATCATTATACATAGCATTGTTTAATAGGTTTTGTTTGGCAAGAAGCATTCAACCGCTACAAATGCCCCTCCTTCAAAAGTCTGTTTACAGGCTTTATCAAACTCACCTACTTGACAAACTAACCTAATAAACTTCTTTAACTTACTTTAGATATCATGCATAACTACTATACTTCACTTACTTATTTACAACTATACATCTACCTTATTACATCCTACTCTACTCTAATCCTCTACTCAGGTAGTCGGACATGACATTGTTGGACCCCTTGATGTATCTTATGCTAAAAGAATAATTTTGGAGGGCCAAACTCCATCTCATCACCCTTGCATTTTTCATCCTATTCTCTCTCATGTATTGCAATCCGCAATGATCTGTCTCGATTATGAATTTCTTTCCACAAAGGTATCGATCGAACCTACTAACTCCCCACATGATCGATAAGCATTCCCTTTCCTCTACTGAGTACCTTCTCTCACGTTCCAAGAGTTTCCTGCTGGCATACGCTATGGGATGATTCATCCCCTCGTATTGCTGCATTATTACACAACCTACTCCGTTTCCACTTGCATCCGTCTGAAGAATAAACTCTTTCTCCAGGTTTGGTAATTTCAGAATTGGTTCCTTTGCCAATTCGTTCTTCAACATCGTAAAACTAGCTTCCAGTTCTTCGTTCCATTCAACTACTCCAGGTGCCATCTTCTTTGTCAAATCGCTCAACGGTGCCATGATCTCCGCACAGTGTGGTATGAACTTACGATAATAATTTATCGCTCCAAGAAAACTCCTGACTTGTTTCTTTGTCTTTGGATGTGGCATGTCTACTATTTTATCTACCGATTTCTCCTTTGGACTTATGTCATCTTTGTTCAATGTATGTCCCAAAAAGTCAATCTTTTCATATCCTATTGAACATTTCTTTGGCTTCAATGTCAAATTCGCTTGTCTGACTCTTTCGAAAAATATTTCCAATGTCTTCAAGTGTTCTCTCCATCCTTTATTATGCGCTAGTATATCGTCGACATAACTTTCAAGATTTTCTGTTCCGTGAAGAATCTTCCTAATTAATCGGTTGTAACTTGACGCACTATTAATCAATCCGAATGGCATAACATTGAATTTGTATATTCCATTGGCACATACAAATGTAGTGTAGTCTTTCGATTCTGGACTCATAGGGATCTGCCAATAACCCTTGCAGAAATCGAACTTGCTGTAGATTCTACTCCCACTCAACTTATTAAAAATATCTTCGTTTGTCATCATAGGCTCAGGATCAAATATTGTCAATTTGTTTAGCTGTTTGTAATTGCAACACAGTCTATTACTTCCGTCTGATTTCTTGACAACCACCAGTGGTGCTGCATAAGCTGCCTCTGATCTTTCTATCACCTTATTGTCCAACATCGTCTGAATCTCCTTATCTATTTCTTTTTGCAAATGGTATGGTGTTGGGTACGCTCTTTGTCTTACTGGTTCTTCACTCGTCAAATGTATTTCATGCTTCACTAAGTCTGTTCTCCCAGGCTTGTCTGTGAAAATATCTTCGTATTTCTTTAGTAGTTTTCTCAATTCTCCTTTTTGTTCTTCATCCAAATTAGGATTTATATCTACATCTTCATAGGTCTCTGTTTGTTCACTCACATACAAATCCAATATCTCTTCTTCTTCATCTTCTCCTACTTTTCCATCATATACCACTGCTGATATGTATGCTACCGTTTCGGCATCTTCTCTTTCGTGATATTTCTTCAATATATTAATGTGATATGTCTTTATCTTTCCTTTCTCGATTTCAACTCTGTAGTCATAGTCTCCAATCTTCTCTCTTACAACATATGGCCCTTGCCACTTCACTAACATCTTGTTCTTACAACTAGGCAATAGTAACAACACCTTATCGCCTATTTCCAACTTCCGGTATCTTGCTTTTCTGTCATAATATTTCTTGTTTTTAGCATTCGCCTTGTGTATCGCCTTCTGTGCCATATCACAAGTCTCTTCAATCCTTTCTCGCAAATCCTGCATATACGTATACACGTCTTTCACTTCTTCTTCCACTGTCTCATTGGTCCATAACTCTTTTAATATTTGCACTGGTCCTCTGCACGATCTACCGAATATTAGTTCGAATGGTGTGAAACCGTGACTCTCATGTACTGTGTCTCTCAACGCAAACAGTAATGGAGCTATATAACGATCCCATTCTTTCGCTTGTTCACCAATCAACTTCCTCAACGTCGCTTTGATGGTTCCATTAAGTCTTTCTACACATCCATTGCCCATTGCATGGTATGGACTCGTCATGGTGTGTTTTATCAATAGCATCTTATTTACTTCAGCCATGAGTTCAGAAGTGAACTGGCTTCCACGATCAGTATGGATCTTCTGTGGTACTCCCATACGACAATAGAATCCAAACAAAGCTTCTGCAACCTCCTCAGTACTAATTCCTTTCAATGGAATAGCTTCCGGATACCTTGTACTCAAATCTATGATGGTCAATATATATCGGTAACCCCTTGCAGACATAGGGTTAACTTCTCCGATTATGTCTATGCATATGTGTTTGAATGGTACATCTAATACAGGTAGATGACCCATGGGCGCCTTGTGGTTCACCTTCTTGTCAACTGATTTTTGACAAATGTCACAACTCAACACATACCTCCGTATATCTTGTCCTATTCCAGGCCAATAGAATTCATTCAGAATCTTATCGTGTGTTTTCCTCATTCCTAGGTGAGCTGATAACAATGAATTGTGTGCTACGGCTAACACTTTATCCCTCAATGGTTTAGGTACCATTAGTTGCCATTTCACCTCATCCTTCTGTGCTTCTTTGTATCTTTTATACAACAATCCCTTCTTTATCACATATGGATTATCTTCTATGTTGTCTTCGTTATCATCCCATTCAATTGCTCTTTCCATTTGTTTCTTCATAGTTTCATCTTGACTCTGCAACTCCTGTATCTCTTTCACTGATACATTCAAGTTCGGCATTTCCGCAACTTTCAATGGTTTATATTTAGCTACCTTTTTAGCTTCTGCTCTTGTTTCCACAACCGCTACTGTCATTATTTTTTCATCTTGATTCCTTATCACATTGTCAGAAAATCTTACTGTCTTCTTTACACCAACAGGTCTTTCTTCATGTCCTGTTTTTCTAATCAATATTCCTTTGTTTTCCACTTCAGTACAATTCTCAATTATTTCTTTTGGCTCATGATTTGTCACACTCTCATTTCTCTCATCTTTAACCATGTACTTCAATCCTTTGATTTTTCCAATTATTACTGGTTTTATCGGCTGTTCCATCACCATAGCTTGTACTTCACCATTAAAGTGTTCACTCTCTATGTACACTTTAGCCAACGGGAAACATCTTAAACTTCCGTCAACTAAAACACAATGTGTTTCTTCACCAGTCAATGCTTCTTCATTTATCAAAGAACGTTTTACGATACAGCAACTTGCGCCTGTGTCGTATAAGCATCCCACTAAGTTTCCATTAACTGTTACTTGGTATTCACTCTTGTCTTCAAGACTAATACATCCATCATTGTCTTTTATCACCATTGCACTGGCTGCCATGTACATTGGTGGTATTTTACTATGTTCACCTTGTTTCATCTGTTGTTCTCCTCTTGTAACTTCAGCCACTCTCTGTATTTCACTTTCTGGCTTAACCAAGTGTGCTCGACTTTCAAATATTTGTACTGCTGCTGCAGTGTGTTTAAATGTACCCCTGTTCTTCTTTGGGCATTGATATGCCTTATGGTTTTGTTCTCCACAGAAAAAGCAAGTAATCTTATGTCCAGTTGCAGCTTCTCTTTCCCTGCTGAACCCTCGGTTTTGATGTGTACCCTGATTTATCTTCACATCGCTTCTACTCCTGTTCAGGTTGTACCCAGACTGTTCCTTGGGTCTGTGTTCAAACGGTCTACCGTTCAACCTGTCACCATGGAATTTCACGTCTGATTTTGCAGACTGCTCGCTGTATTTGTAACCGTGTGCTTCAATGTGTGATTCCGCACAAACCAACATGTCCTTCAAACTCATCTTGCCTTTCTCTTTTATAAACATACGAAGTTCAGTACTGCATGTAAGGTAAAACTGGTCTTTCAACAAGAGATCTTCCACTCCTTCATAAGTTCTCTCAAATCCCGCTTGTGCCAACCACTGTTGCATGTACCTCCTCAATCTATGCACAAAACTAGAAGGTGTCTCTCCTGATTCCATTTTACTGGTTTTGAACTTGTTTCGATAACCACCTTCTGTCAGTTGAAATCTCTTCAAAAGCTGAGTCTTCAAACACTCATAATCTTGCACTTCATCTGCAGACAACCTTTGGTACACTTCCAGTGCTCTGCCTTCCAAATGTCTCGCTAACGTTAGCGACCAAACTTCTTTTCTGATTTCATACGCTACACATGTTCTCTCGAATCTCAACAAGTAGGCATCTAAACAATCCTTGGACTCGTTGAATATAGGAAATTTGATATTCCTGATTCCTTTATTGTTTTCTCGGTGATCTCCCTGTTGCTGACCATCACCGATCCTCATGTAGTCATTCTCGTGCTCTCGGTTCTGTTCCCCTCTTGAATCAATTTCACGCATCCTCACCTGTGCTTCAAGTCTCTTTATTTCTAGCTGGTGTTCGCGCTGTTCTCTGGCTTCTGCTGCTTCACGATTCAATCTGGCTTCTGCTTCAGCACTCCTGATTGCTTCCAATTCCACTTCAGCCTTCTTTGCTTGCATTGCAGCCTCTGTTTCAGCTTTTCTCATTGCCGCTTCTGCTTCGGCTTTCCTAGTTTCTGCTGCTGCTTCAGCTTCCATCTCTGCTTTTCTTGCTTCTATCTCAAGTCTCTTGACTTCTGCTGCTGCTTCTGCTTTTCTCGCTTCTGCTGCTGCCGCTGTTTCAGCTAATTTCATCTCTTTAGCGATCTCTCTCTCAGTCGCTCTATCTTGTCTCCACTCTGCCTGTCTTTCTTTGACAAAGGCGCGTGTCTCGTCCCCTTCCATGTTCATCCGTTTGGCAATTTCCAACCAAGCTTCGAAATCACTTACAGACATCCTTACTGTCTTACTTATTATTTTCCACTTGACACAAAATATAGGCTACAACGTGCACTATATAAATTTCCAACAGATAGAAATTGTTCAATTCTACAAAGAGAAATTCAGTTCCACAAAAGCTAATACCTAAAAGCTTACACAACCTATTGTGCACTTTTCAATAAGCAATGTACTACTTCAACTCAGATGCCAATCAGTTCAAATTGTCTCTCTAATAATCACTAGCAACAATTGTTCAAAGTTTGCCACTATAAAACAATACTCAAATGACATTTTCAACTGTCTAAAATATCCCGGACGGGCCCCCACTCTTGTCACTACCCCTATATTCAGGATTTATTAAGTCTAGAATATTAAGGGTGAACTTTATGCTCAGAGGCTGTTGGGTGAATAATGGTATAATAGCAACCTACGACCTAGAACAAATGAGACTGTGATTCATATAAAGATATAATATAAAATAACATTTCATTCAATAAATGCAATTCAAAGAAATGAATCTTATCTACCTATTTGTGGCGTATTAATTATAATAATATTATGTTTATTTCTTATCTTTCCACATCGTCCTTTCTGGTGGATGTAGAAATGCTTTTCACTTCCGCGGGAATGGATTGAAGGGAAAATTGAAGAAGGTCGCGATCTTCTCAATTGCCGTCAGTCCAGATTTCTCGGTAGTTGCTTGTCGATGGGTACTGTAGCTTGAAACAGTAACCCAGCGTGTTTCTCCTTCTTCCTCGGATTTCGTCGAGCATAGGAATTCACCCGTCGCTCAACCGATTCTTCCTCCTCGTCTTGCTGCAAATGTTTCACCACGGATCGCTTCAGAGTTCGATCCCAACTTCAACGTTCGACCGATTCGCAAATCGTCGCCAGTTAGAGTCACACTGCTTCGCACAGTTCACT
The DNA here is from genome assembly GCA_949752735.1 of Lumbricus terrestris. Taxonomy (NCBI): domain Eukaryota; kingdom Metazoa; phylum Annelida; class Clitellata; order Crassiclitellata; family Lumbricidae; genus Lumbricus; species Lumbricus terrestris. The sequence goes on along the minus strand of OX457045.1, from coordinate 27,838,435 downwards.
CGCTTCGCCTCGGAACTTCGCTTCAAACGTCTCAAAGTTCGACAGTGGGACAAGTCGACAACGTGTCGCTTTCCACACCCATAAATCAAGTTCCAGATATTCGAATTACCAACGATTGGCTCCGTATTTGCCGACAGACGCCATCGTTCGAAATATCTTTTCGACCATCGCCTTGCTCAGCTCCATCGATGACTGCCTGTCGTCTGCTTTCGTTAACGCTGGTTTCCGCCGCTCCGTAATGTTGAGTCAATTGTTGTAGCGCATGTTCAAGAATTGTTGTAGCGCTATTATTATTATCTAACTTAATGCCACAAGTAATATTAATTATAATCTACCATACGCCACATATTGTCTAGCTTAATTCTTACCTACATTAATCATTATACATAGCATTGTTTAATAGGTTTTGTTTGGCAAGAAGCATTCAACCGCTACAGTCCATCTTGGTAAAGCTGGACTTTATGAATGCCTTCAATAGCCTCTTCAGAGACTCTTCGATTGATGACGTCCTTCCTGAACTGGCTCCATTCTGTCACTTGGCATACGCAGAACCTTCACAGCTTCTGTTCGGTCAGTATATCATCTTATCACAAGTCGGACCCCAACAAGGAGACCCGCTCTGTCCTTTGCTCTTTTGCCTTCCGCTACAGACAGTTCTGCAGGATTTGTCATTACCGCTGGTCCTGGGATACATGGACGATGTATCGCTGGGAGGTGAGGCAGCCACTGTGGCGGAAGACGTGAAACTATTGAAGCAGCGATGCGAGCAAGTTGGACTGCAACTCAATCAAGAAAAGTGTGAAATCATCTATCACCATGGCATGCAGTACTACGAGAGTGTCTTCCAAAATTTCACCGTCACGACACTGGCGAGAGTCTGTTTGCTAGGTGCACCAGTGTCCACCAGTGAAGCATTGACGAAATGTCTGGAGGACAGATGCACTTGGAGCTGGCAATAAGCAGATAAGAGTCCATTTCGAAACATGATGCTTTGACCCTCCTCAGATTCTCACTCAGCTCTCAGAGATGGGTGTACACATTAAGATGCAACCCGTGTACAGGTCACGTTCTGCTGGACAGATTCGACGGTATTCTTCGAAACGGATTAAGCACAGTTTTCAACATCGCCTTATCGAACGATCAATTGTTACAGGCCTCTTTGCCCGTGAAGATGGGTGGACCGGGAATTCGTCGGGTGGCCTCGTTTGCACTCCCTGCCTTTTTGACTTCTGCTGCAGGCACCCGCGTTCTCCAATCCTCCATGCTTGGATTCAATAACACTGTAATCGAAGTATGTGTTGAAGAGATGACGCGACGTTGGTGCGACGAGAGCCACATCACACCACCAATCGAGAGTGTAGCCCACAAACAGTCACACTGGGACAGACCGCTTGTCATCAATGTGGTAGTCACTAGACACCACCCACACTGACGCTTACCACCAGGCACGCCTTAAAGCAGTCGCTGCGCCTCACAGCGGCGACTGGTTATTTGCACTTCCAATATCGTCATGTGGATTGAGGCTGGACGATGAAACGGTAAAAGTAGCAGTAAGTCTCCGCCTTGGTGTGGGCATATGCGAGCCACACGCATGTCCCTGTGGGGTATTGGTTACAGCGGATGGCTCGCATGCTCTTTCATGTGGTCTCGGTCCTGGTAGGATCGCCCGACACGCCATCCTGAACGACCTGATCAGCCGCAACCTCACTCGTGCAGGCGTTCCCAACATCAAAAAGTCAACCGGTTTGCTGAGGACGGACGGAAAGCCTCCCGATGGGTTCACTCTAGTTCCATGGCGCGGAGGCCGTAGTCTCTTTGGGACGTCACAGTGACTGACACCGTGGCTCCTTCCTACCTTAATTTTATTCAACGTCGGTTGCAGCTGGAGCAGCGGCTGAGGTGGCAGCCGCCAGAAAAATTCGAAGTACAGTGAACTGTCCAAAACTCACTAATTTGTGCCGCTGGCCTTCGAGACCCTGGGTACCATCAACGAAGACGGTCTTGATTTTATTAGAGATCTAGGAAGACGTCTTTCCCAACCTTCCGAATACTCTAGAGAAATTTATCTCTTCCAGCGCTTATCAGTCACCAGCCAGCGCTTTAATTCCGTGGCCTTCCGGCTTCCGCGGTTCTTTTGTCCAACCAGATTTTGTCGAATAATAATAATAATAACACAAGATATGCACAGTTGATGCAATCGTACCACTTTGTCCCATTGGCTTTTGAAACAATGGGACCAATCAACGCCAAGGGACAGTCATTTCTCGCCGACCTGGGTCGTCTCTTGAACCAAATTTCAGGCGAACCAAGAGAAACCAGTTTCTTGTTCCAGCGTCTGTCAGCTATAATTCAGCGTTTTAACGCTGTTGCGTTACACAGCACTTTTGTTCTTCCAGATCTTGACATGGATGGTCACTCTAGAGTTAAAATTTCTTATTAATATCTGAAACCTGAGGGATTATAGATACCTCGGGTAAATAAAAAAAAAATTAAATAAAATACTACTACTACTACTACTACTACTACTACTACTAATAATAATAATAATAATAATAATAATAATAATAATAATAATAATAATAGACCCAATTATACTACTGCTACTACTATTCCTACTGTTCATAATAATAATAATAATAATAATAATAATAATAATAATAATAATTCACCTTTTAATTCCGTGGCCTTCCGCGGTTCTTTTGTCCAACCAGATTTTGTCGAATATAATTAATATTTGATAATAATAATAATAATAATAATAATAATAATAATAATAATAATAATAATAATAATAATAATAATAATAATAATAATAATAATAATAATAATTCACCTTTTAATTCCGTGGCCTTCCGCGGTTCTTTTGTCCAACCAGATTTTGTCGAATATAATTAATATTTGATAATAATATTAATAATAATAATAATAATAATAATAATAATAATAATAATAATAATAATAATAATAATAATAATAATAATACCGCCGACTCAAGAGGACACCACGGGTTGGTCTGCAGACGATCGTCTGGAAGAACAGCGCGGCACTTCGCAATCAACGACTTGGTGTGGAGGGCGCTCGCGAAGGCGGATATACCCAGTTCGAAGGAGCCGCCAGGCCTGATCAGAACTGACGGCAAAAGACCTGATGGGGCCACCCTCGTTCCATGGGCCAGAGGAAAATATATCGCCTGGGACTTTACAGCCTGTAGCGAATTAAATCGCTATTATCTATCAAACTAACTTATCTAGTATTAAGTGTTAATTATAAGTAGGAGTTAAGCTAGACAATTTAGTCGGCGTATCTAGATTAATAATTTGGCGTCTAGTGGATTAGTAACTAGGAGACCACGAATCTTGCGTATATGAGCGAAGCAGTCATAGTGACGTCAAGCGGTTACTACGGACGCTACGTAAGCGAAAACATTTGCATCGACGCGTAACCAATTAAAGCATCGAAATGAGCGTAACGGTCGGAATTGAATGGAAACAGCCACGTCATTGAAATTCGACATAAACGGTTGATTCCTTGCATGAACATTGAGAAAGATGGTTGCTCAGTTGTGGCTGGCAATTCATTTGAAGTTTATTCAATGGTGAGGATGAGGATTATGCTCGTATCTGGTTGTAAAACAGTACGAGGCATTCGTGTGAGAGTAGAGGCGATTTAGAAGTTCAAAGTTGCGAACTCTAACGTCCGTGAAGTCTACATTGTGATTGGGACGGTTGGTGAGACGATATTTCGTGTGGAGAGAAACGATTTTGGGCTCGTTGTCTCTGGTTGACATTTCAAGGTCATTTTCAATTGGGAAGGAAATTCTCATTGATTGGAGTATGATAATTTGATGCTACGGATGTATTGAATATTGTCTCGTCTGGTATTCGATCTGGATTCCACCGCTTGGCAGTATCTCATCATCCTCTTCAAATATAGCACCGGGTTGCTTATCTTCATACAGTGAATCTACAGAGAATCTGCAGAACTATTTCTCAAATATAGCACCGGGTTGCTTATCTTCATACAGTGAATCTACAGAGAATCTGCAGTACTATTTCAAGGCCGTTTTACACTACAGAAACGATATGTCATATATCTCAACTGTGGAGCACAGATAAGAATTAAGATAATTATAATTAGTGATACGCCAAATAAGTAAATAGGAACATTGCGTAATTGTATTGTTTATTTAACAGTTTTCAATTATATTATACATTTATAAAGAATTGGTTTCTCTTTGAACAGATCATTTAAATGCAGTACATTTTCAATACCTGCTAAAATAAGCTTAAAACGGATAAACGTTACACAGCCATCCACACTTGTGCGGTGTCCTACATACATCTTTCATCAACGGTATCTGGAGGAGCTGCGGAACATGCGGCGGACCGGAAATGCAACAAATACTCCACTCTTCCTGTCTCCCATGAGTTTGTGCCCATTGCTATTGAAACGCTGGGCCCCATCAATCGCACTGGTCGAGAGTTTTTGCTTGAGTTAGGCCGCCGTAGTGCCACTGTTTCCGGCGATCCAAGGGAGATTGTCTACCTCTTCCAGAGGATATCAATTTGCACACAGCGGTTCAACGCCGTTGCTTTCAGAGGAACATTTGCACCACACCCCGGGGACGAGAACAATGCACTCTATGCTTGAACACATTTCTGTTTTTGAGTTTTGTTTAATCTTGAGTGGTGTTTTAATAAAGGATGAAATAATAATAATAATAATAATAATAATAATAATAATAATAATAATAATAATAATAATAATAATAATAATAATAATAATAATAATAATAATAATAATAATAATAATAATAATAATAACACTTCGAATTCACTGATCCTGACACAGCAACACTGCTGGGAGCACCGCTTTCCACCGGCGCGGCCTTGAATCGAGCCTTGGAGTCACGTGCTGAGGAACTGGAAGGAGCTTTGTCTAGACTAGCCATAGTAACACGTCATGACGCACTACTGATTCTGAGACACTCTATGGGCGCTCCCAGATTAATCTACACCTTGAGATGCGCCCCTTGCTCGAATCATCCAGCATTGGAAACTTATGATAGAACCCTGAGGACGGGCTTACAGATCATCCTGAACATTGACTTTACTGACACGCAGTGGAAACAAGCTACCTTACCCATCGGTTTAGGCGGACTGGGTATTCGAAGGGCGTCATCGCTGGCACTTCCTGCTTTTCTAGCATCGGCCGCGGGCACCTCCGAACTCCAGTCCAACATCCTTTGCGTACTAAAGAGTCAACCAGATGTTCATTACACGAATTTATCGTCGCTCTGGGAGTCAACAGCTGGTTTGTCGCTGACGGAATATTTTCCTTCCGGTCTACAAGCCAAATGGGACAACCCGATTCTCGAAAAAGAGCTCTCGGAACTGCTCCTCTCCACCACAGAGCAGAGCGAACAGGCTCGACTGAAAGCCGTGTCTTTCCAGCACGCCAGCGACTGGCTACATTGCCTGCCGATTACCTCCTGTGGCCTTAGACTCAGCGACGAGGCCATCAGAGTGGCAGTTGGACTTCGTCTAGGAGCCAATATCTGTCAACCTCACGTCTGCGCTTGTGGCACGCTGGTCACCGCTAGAGGAACACACGGCCTCTCCTGTGCTCTGGGCTTTGGTCGCGTCGCCAGGCACGCTGCAATCAACGATGTAATCCACCGGAGCCTCATCAGAGCCGGCTTTCCAGCGGTCAAAGAACCACGAGGCATGCTACGTTCGGACGGGAGGAGACCGGACGGCACCACCCTTATCCCTTGGAAAGCTGGCCGAAGTCTCGTGTGGGATGCCACTGTGGTCGACACCCTTGCGCCCTCCTATCTGCAGGCAACGGCTGTCACTGCAGGAGCAGCAGCAGAACTAGCAGATAGTAGAAAGGAACAAAAATATTTGTCGTTTACAGCTACACATGTCTTCATTCCGCTGGCCCTGGAGACGCTAGGTCCCATCAATTCCAGAGGAATTGATTTGCTAACTGATTTAGGTCGTCATCTGTCGCAGGCGTCGGACGATCTGAGGGAGACGTCCTTCCTCTTCCAAAGACTCTCAATTACGATTCAGCGCTTTAACGCTGTGGCCTTCACGGGCTCTTTCGTTAACCCGATAACCGCTTTGGAAAAGGGGTAGCCTTTCAATAACAATAGCATGACAATAATAATAATAATAATAATAATAATAATAATAATAATAATAATAATAATAATAATAATAATAATAATAATAATAATAATAATAATAATAATAATAATAATAATAATAATGAGGTGGTGGAAGCTGATGTGGATTCGATCGAAGAAGGATGCTCACGTCTGGGCCTCAGACTCAACCGCACCAAATGCGAGCTCATTGCGTCCGACTTCGACTTCAACATCACAAACCGAGGAGCCCTTCAACAATTTGCCCGGGTCGGTGCCAAGACGGCCATGCTTCTTGGAGCTCCACTTACCTCGACGGAAGCCCTCCTGTCGGCTCTTGACAGATGCGTCACCGACCTCAGGATCGCGTTCGACAGGTTAGAACTCGTCGCCAAGCAGGATGCTCTCTTGATCCTGAGATGCTCGCTTGGCTCGCCGAGGTTGATGCATCTATTGAGATGCACTCCTTGCCACGATCACCCTCGACTACAGGATTACGACGAGCTGCTAAGAGGAGGAATGGAACGGGTATTTAACATCACGTTGACCGACGACCAATGGTTGCAGGCCTCCCTTCCAATCAGTTTAGGGAGACTGGGAGTTAGAAGGGTGTCCTCGTTGGCGCTTCCAGCCTTTTTGGCTTCTGCCACTGGCACCCTCTCCATCCAGTCTCTCATCTTGGGAGCGGCCTGGAACATTGATGATGAATCATCCGATTCCGCGCGGTCCGAATGGATGCGGATTACCGAGACTGGAGATCCAACAGAGTTTCCAGGTCACAAGCAGTCACTGCTGGACAAGCCGCTGTTGCTCAGGACGGTGCTATCCATCGAGTCAAGGCTACAAGACCCATACGATCGGGCACGACTAAAGGCCTCAATGGCTCCACACGCCTCTGATTGGCTACACGCCCTTCCACTGACCGCTTTCGACCTCAGATTGAGCGACGAGGCTGTGAGAGTTGCTGTAGGCCTCCGACTGGGTGCGGCCATATGTGAGCCGCACACGTGTGTATGTGGCGCCGCAGTTTCAGCAAGGGGCTCCCATGGTCTCTCTTGCACCCTTGGATTCGGTAGACAGGCAAGACACAGCACTATCAACGACCTTGTCTACCGAAGTCTTAATAGAGCCGGAGCTCCGGCAATCAAGGAGCCGTCGGGCCTCGCCAGGTCGGACGGGAAAAGACCGGACGGCCAGACTCTAATCCCATGGAGTAACGGGCGAGCGTTAATTTGGGACGCGACCGTGGTGGACAGGGTAGCCGCCTCGTACGTTCTCGAAAACGCGTCCGAAGCCGGGAGAGCGGCGGAGAAAGCCGCCACAAGGAAGCTTACCAAATATTCGGACCTCCAAAGGACATACCTTTTCGTCCCGTTAGCCGTGGAAACAATGGGCCCCATCAAGAACGAGGGTCTCGCCTTTGTGTCAGAGATCGGTCGCCGGCTGTCGAGGATTTCTGGAGATTTGCGCGAAACAGGATATCTTTTCCAGAGTATTTCAGTTACGATACAACGTTTCAACGCAGTTGCCTACCAGGGCACCTTATCTGGATTGCCCGGGGCCATGGTCCGGCCGCCCTAAGAAAACTGTAACTGATATGTGAAAACTACATCGAAAAAAATATAATAATAATAATAATACTAATAATAAAAACGACGATTAGGTGCCGTTCCAGATGTTTTTATTCTGTTCTTAATTAATATTTAAGTCCCTGAGGGATCCTAAATACCTCGGGGCAAAAAAATAAAAAATAAGAAAAGAAAAAAAAAATAATAATAATAATAAACAATAAATAATAATAAATAATAAGAACGTACGAGGCTGCGATCCATGCTGCCAGACGATTCTTGAAAAATATGGGCACAGAGTCAATATTGGTCAAGCTTGACATCTCGAACGCATTCAATAGCCTACATCGTGATTCCATGCTAGCGTCGGTTGATGAAATCATCCCTGAATTGGCCGCATACTGCCACCTTGCCTACGCCGAGACGACTTCTCTACAATTCGGCAAGTTTAATATACTATCGCAGGAAGGTTCGCAACAGGGCGATCCATTGGGACCTCTACTGTTCTGTCTACCGCTACAACCAATTCTAACCAGCCTTCTGTCTCCCTTGGCTTTTGGATATCTCGACGACCTCACCCTTGGCGGAGACCCTGAGGTGGTGGAGGCTGACGTGGATTCGATCGAAGAAGGATGCTCGCGTCTTGGCCTCAGACTCAACCGCACCAAATGCGAGCTCATCGCGTCCGACTTCGAATTCAACATCACAAACCGAGGAACCCTTCAACAATTTGCCCGGGTCGGTCCCAATACGGCCATGCTTCTTGGAGCTCCCCTTACCTCGACGGAAGCCCTCCTGTCGGCTCTTGACAGATGCGTCACCGACCTCAGGATCGCGTTCGACAGATTAGAACTCGTCGCCAAGCAGGACGCTCTCTTGATCCTGAGATGCTCGCTTGGCTCGCCGAGGCTGATGCACCTATTGAGATGCACTCCTTGCCACGATCACCCTCGACTACAAGATTACGACGAGCTGCTAAAAGGAGGAATGGAACGGGTATTTAACATCACGTTGACCGACGACCAATGGTTGAGGGCCTCCCTTCCAATCAGTTTAGGGGGACTGGGAGTTAGAAGGGTGTCTTCGTTGGCACTTCCAGCCTTTTTGGCTTCTGCCGCTGGCACCCTCTCCATCCAGTCTCTCATCTTGGGAGCGGCCTGGAACATTGATGATGAATCATCCGATTCCGCGCGGTCCGAATGGATGCGGATTACCGAGACAGGAGATCCAACGGAGTGTCCAGGTCACAAGCAGTCATTGCTGGACAAGCCGCTGTTGCTTAAGACAGTCCTATCCATCGAGTCAAGACTACAAGACCCATACGATCGGGCACGACTAAAGGCCTCAATGGCTCCACACGCATCTGATTGGCTACACGCCCTTCCACTGACCGCTTTCGACCTCAGACTGAGCGACGAGGCTGTGAGAGTTGCTGTAGGCCTTCGTCTGGGTGCGGCCATATGTGAGCCGCACACGTGTGTATGTGGCGCCGCAGTTTCAGCAAGGGGCTCCCATGGTCTATCTTGCTCGCTTGGATTCGGTAGACAGGCAAGACACAGCACTATCAACGACCTTGTCTACCGAAGTCTTAATAGAGCCGGAGCTCCGGCAATCAAGGAGCCGTCGGGCCTCACGAGGTTGGACGGGAAAAGACCGGACGGCCAGACTCTCATCCCTTGGAGCAACGGGAGGGCGTTGATTTGGGACGCGACTGTGGTGGACACGGTGGCCGCCTCGTACGTCCACGAGAACGCGATCGAAGCTGGGAGAGCAGCAGAGAAAGCCGCCACGAGGAAAATTTCAAAGTACTTAGACCTTCAGAAAACATACACCTTCGTACCCTTAGCCGTGGAAACAATAAGGCCAATCAACAACGAGGGCCTCGCCTTTGTGTCCGAGATTGGACGCCGGCTTTCGAAATTATCTGGAGATATACGTGACACGGGTTTTCTTTTCCAAAGCATTTCAATCACTATCCAGCGCTACAACGCCGTTGCCTTCCAGGGCACCTTGTCTGGATTTCCCGGGGCCATGGACCGGCCACCCTAAACAAACTAAAATTTATATGTAAAAACTAAATCGTAACTGTATAATAATAATAATAATAATAATAATAATAATAAAAATAAAAATAATAATAATAATAATAATAATAATAATAACAATAATAATAATAATAATAATAATAATAATAATAATAATAATAATAATAATAATAATAATAATAATAATAATAATAATACGCGGAACTCCAGACAAGATACAGTTTTACTCCGGTTGCGATAGAAACGCTTGGACCTATGGACCAGGAGGGCCTGGCCTTCATCACAGAACTCGGTCGACGATTGTCACGCGTATCCGAAGACCCTCAAGAAACCTTCTTCCTATTCCAGAAGATATCAGCCACAGTTCAGCGATTCAACGCCATCGCATGCCTCGGCTCGACGAGGCAGTAGTACACTGTTTTTTGAGAAATATAATGATGATGATGATAATAATAATAAAAATAATAATAATAATAATAATAATAATAATAATAATAATAATAATAATAATAATAATAATAATAATATGGCAAACGACCTGATGGAGCGACTCTGATCAGGGCCGGATTAACAAATGTGGGGGCCCTGTTCGGTAAAACTGTGGGGGCCCAAACCTTACAGAAGCACGAAAAAATGACTCACAAAACGTGTTAGGCTATATTCAACGAATCAACATTCGTCTATTATTAATTCATTACTTATATTATTTTAACACTGATTATCAGTAGGTCTTTCAATAGTGACCTATATATCTTTTACGGTTTAAGAATTTTAGGCTAAAGTGATTCATGGTCACTGGTCAGTCATTCTCCTGACCAGCGCACAGCACTCCTACAAGCAAACAGTGCAGAAGCGACTTTATGCCCCAAATAAATTCTTGACTATGAAAATTTCTGGTAGACCTGCGGCAGGGCAAATGGTTTTACCAGGGCATTTGGCCTAATTTGCCCTGCTGTGCATGGCCCCACACTCTTTACAAACTAAAATATATTTTCGCGGTTATGCCAGTAGTAGACCCTGGCTCAAGCTCCATCCTGCTTATGTGAGCTTTCACCCCGGTGTATGTCTCTCTGGACAGCCGTTCAATGCGCTCACCTGCTCGTGGAAAATTCCTTGTTCTTTTTTCTTTTTTTTAAATGCACAGGTCCAAGGGAGTGGAATAGAATTCCTCAAAATATTCGTAGCAACCCTAATCTTAATTCCTTTAAGCATCAATTACGTTCGTGGTTAACTGGACTGAAGTATTAACTATACACTCTTTATCTTCACTCTGACTATACTCCCCCATATGCAATAACAGCACTTCTATTCTAATCTTTTCTTTTTCTTTCTAGTTAAGGTTTATTTCGCTTTATTCCTTTTCTTAGTTAAGGTTTGATAGCTTAACAACACCATGTTATCTTGACTGTGAATCTTTATACTTTTAGTTAAGACTGCATCATGTGTATACTTGCATATATCTACCATCTTGAATATGTAAGCGTGCATATAGGTAGCCCTACCAGTGGGACTTTAATCCCTTCTGGGTTTCCGATTGTAACCAACTGTTATGTATATATACTTTGTAAAAATGTTTTTGTTATATTGGTGCAATAAAATTGATGGTTATGGTTATGGTTAGGCTATGAGTAGCCTATTGTGACCATGCAACGACGAGCATTCTCGGTAGTGGGCACAGTTAGCCCAAAGACCTTTAAGTGTAACTTAAAGGTCTTTGGTTAGCCTATCTGGAATAGCCTCCCCGTGGCTCTCTCGCTTCCCGTGACTCTGCCGACTCTTTCTTTCGTCTTCTCAACTTTTCTTTTTGACAACGCGTGCGTTGGGAGTGCCTCCGAGTACAAATCTCAAGGGGCTCTATATAAATTTATTAGATTGATTGAATTCGTAAAAATAGAGTGCGTAGCCTATACTGCATGTAGGCTATAGAGTTGCAGACCTACTCAATGTTATTATCACGCCATCTCATAATGCGTAGCATAGCACTGGAGTTCCGATCAGGTGATTTATATTAAGTGTTTAAACAAGCAAAAAACGTATAACTCCTACTAGGCTATCATTTCTGACTGATTTTAAGATCAATATCTGCCTGGCAATGAAAACTGCAATAAGGGCTCCCACAATTTTTAAATAAGCTAAAAAGGTATAACTCTTACTAGCATTTCTGGCTGATTTTAAGATCAATCTGCCTGGCAATGAAAACTGCAATAAGGGCCGCACAATTTTTAAATAAGCTAAAACATATTTTTTACTAGCATTTCTGACTGATTTTAAAATCAACCTGCCTGGCAATGAAAACTGCAATAAGGGCCCCCACATGTGCAAAAGTTGCATAATGCTAAAGTCACTAGTTTTTGAGTAATTTGACAATTTTTCATATATTTTAAACTCAGTTTACTATTATAATCAGCAATGATGAAAAATTCCTATTTCATGTGTGGGGGCCCCCTAAAGTGTGGGGGCCCCTGTTCGGCCGAACATGTCGAACATGCCTTAATCCGGCCCTGACTCTGATACCATGGTCGCGAGGCAAATACGTTGCCTGGGATGCCACTAGCATCCACACTTCCGCCACCTCATACATCCACGTGACATCGACTACACCGGGGGGTGCGGCCGAAGTAGCAGCAACACGAAAAAATGTAAAGTATGCTAACCTCCCCGCAACACATGACTTCGTCCCCATTGCCTTTGAAACACTTGGCCCCATAAACAGATCAGGCATTGAATTTTTAACTGAACTTGGACGGCGTTTGTCAGTGGCAACTGGTAACCCTCTCGAAACCACGTACCTTTTCCAACGCCTCTCAATTTGTACGCAACGATTTAATGCAGTGGCATTTCGAGGCACGTTCCCACAGTTGTCCTGTGATGAAGGTCGCTAACTCATGAACAAAGAACTTTTTGTGCTTTTTCTTGTAAAAAATGTTTCGTTTAATAAATGATTGTTATTTATAATAATAAAATAATAATAATAATAATAATAATAATAACGGCATCGAATTAATTACAGATTTGGGTCGTCACTTGACGAAGGCGACAGACGAATTGAGAGAAACGACATTTTTATACCAAAGACTTTCGGTGACCATTCAGCGCTTTAACGCGGTGGCCTTCGCGGGATCTTTTGCTGCAGTGTAATAATAACAATAATAATAATAATAATAATAATAATAATAATAATAATAATAATAATAATAATAATAAAGCTCTCGGCAGAGCGCGGATCCCTTCTCACAAAGAACCACACGGTCTGATTAGAGAAGACGGAAAGCGTCCAGACGGCGTAACTCTCATCCCTTGGTCACGTGGTCGATGTCTGGCATGGGATGTGACAGTGCCCGACACTTACGCCATGTCCCATCTTCCACATACATCCCTCATAGCTGGTGAAGCCGCCGAACGAGCAGCGACGTCCAAGTTGATCAAATATGCCACCATCACCAGAACCCACGCTTTTGTGGCGGTCGCCCTGGAGACCGGCGGAGCTTGGTGTTCTGAAGGACAGAAATTCATTTCCGAGTTGGGGAACCGAATAACGGCCGCAACCCATGATCCGATGGAGACATCATACCTGTTCCATCGGATCTCAGTGGCTCTTCAACGAGGGAATGCTATCTGCCTCTCGGGAACAATGCCACTGCTCCCCGAGCTGTGAATGACATTCAGCTGAACGACTTTTCCACCTGTTGAAGTGATAATAATAATAATAATAATTATTATTATTGTTAATTAATATTAATAATAATAATAACAATAATAATAATAATAATAATAATAATAATAATAATAATAATTTTCTGATTTTAGTATGGTTTATAATAATAATAATAATAATAATAATAATAATAATAATAATAATAATAATAATAATAATAATAATAATAATAATAATAATAATAATAATAATAATAATATGCAGTCGACCCTCCAATCGTTGCGGTCCGGTTTCAGACTCGGCTTCCTGGACGACCTCTCGCTGGGCGGAGGGCTGGAAGAAGTACGACAGGATCTGACCGCTATGAAAGAGCTGGAAACAACGCTCGGCATTTGTTTGAACAGAAACAAATGCGAATACTGCTCGGAAGTCGAGATCGCGGGCGAGAAATTTTATGGCTTCCGGAGGGTGGACCGCGACTCATTGACCCTTCTTGGCGCCCCGCTGTTCAAAGGGGTTGCTCTGGACGAAGCGCTCCTCGCGCACTGCGATTCGCTCGACCGGGCTTTGATGGACCTGGCATGTCTCCAAGCACAAGCAGCACTGATGCTGCTACGATCGTGCTTTGGAGCGGCCAAAATGATATCTTTTGAGAGTAGCACCGTGTTGGAACCACCCCTTACTAGTGAAGATGGACGACAAAATGCGGGTTGGACTGGAAAAGATCATCAACATCGGGCTCAGCGAGGTGCAATGGACTCAGGCCACTCTTCCAAATAGAGACGGCGGACTCGGGATCAGACGCTTTTCGATGCTGGCTTCTTCAGCCTATTTGGCCTCAGCTGCATCAACCAAGTCGCTCGTGGACGCCGTGCTCAACACGGAGGTGTGCAGTGACGCATACGGGGAGGAAATCCTGGAGGCCCGAAAATCAACGCGTCCTGGAGGAGAGGAGCCAGTCCATAACAGCCAGAAGGCCTTTGATCGACGCTGACAAGGCTGCAGTGTGGTCTGCCAACATCGATCCACTAAACCGGGCAAGGTTAGGCGCGGTGACATCACCCCACGCTGGAGACTGGCTCTCGACTGTTCCCGTGGTCTCATGCGGATTGGGTCTCAGCAACGAGGCCGTGCGAGTCGCGGTTGGTCTCCGACTGGGCTCGAGCTCTGTGCGCCGCATAAATGCCAGTGCGGTGAGATCGCCGATCCCGGAGGCAACCACGGGCTTGTATGCAGACGATCTGCGGGTAGAGCTGCACGCCACTTCGCCATGAATGACATCATCTGGAGAGCATTTGTAAAAGCTGACATTCCAAGCTCGAAGGAACCACCGGGCCTGATCCGCACGGATGGCAAGAGACCGGACGGAGCAACATTGGTCCCCTGGGCGAGGGGCAAGTATGTCGCATGGGATGCAACATCCATCCATACTTGTGCGGCCTCCTACCTCAACATTACGGCAACAATGCCTGGAGGGGCAGCAGAACACGCCGCAAACCGGAAGTGCGCCAAATATTCAACCCTTCCGGCCACCCACGACTTCGTCCCCGTCGCCATCGAATCGATGGGCCCCGTCAACCGGACAGGACGCGAATTCTTGACTGAGTTGGGGTGTCGCATGACCGCCGTTTCTGGAGACCATCGTGAGTCTGTGCACTTGTTCCAACGGTTATCAATATGCACTCAAAGATTCAACGCCATAGCATTCAGGGGCCGTTCACACAACCAACCGGGATCGAGGACGACCAACCATACTAACAATGAATGCTTTGTTACTTTAGATTTAGTATGCAATTGTGGGAAAACTATTAACACACTATGCTAGTGTTTTGCTAGGCGTTCACTGTTCATTAGGCACAGCTAGTTGGTGTTTCACAGTTTGATTTGGAAATAAATGATGGTTTTCATAATAATAATAATAATAATAATAATAATAATAATAATAATAATAATAATAATAATAATAATAATAATAATAATAATAATAAGACCTGACGGTGCCACTCTCGTCCCATGGGCCAGAGGTAAATATGTCGCCTGGGACTACACAGCCATCCACACATGTGCTGTCTCCTACTTACATTTGTCTTCAGCGGTTTCCGGAGGTGCTGCTGAACACGCGGCGGATCGAAAGTGCAGCAAGTACTCGACGCTTCCTGTCTCCCACCAGTTTGTGCCAATCGCAATCGAATCATTAGGCCCCATCAATCGTGCGGGTCGCGAATTTTTATTGGAGTTGGGCCGCCGTTGTGCCGCTGTTTCTGGCGATCCTAGAGAAATTGTCTATCTCTTTCAGAGACTTTCTATCTGCACGCAACGTTTTAATGCTGTTGCTTTCAGAGGTTCTTTTGCACCACTCACCGGGGACGAGAACAATGCACTTTACGCTTGAACACTTTTCTGATTTTAGTTTGGTTTTTAATCTTGATTGGTCTTTCAATAAAGGATTGTGTTAATAATAATAATAATAATAATAATAATTAATAATAATAATAGTGCCGAGATAGCAGCTGACAGGAAAAACAATAAATACGTCGCTCTTCTTAACACACATTTCTTTGTCCCTCTTGCTCTTGAAACCCTAGGTCCAATTTGCTCTGATGGCCTAAATTTTTGGTCGGATCTAGGCCGTATTCTAACTTTGTCCTCTGGTGAACTGAGAGAGACCTGCTTTTTGCTGCAACGTCTCTCTATGACCGTTCAGCGTTTCAACTCGGTGGCCTTTCGAGGAACTTTAGCTGAGCCGGTCCCAGAGGATATATAATATTAGTTATTGCTTCCCTATTTTATTGTACTTCCTGTTTTGATGTTGTTCGTTGAAAATATTAAAAGGATAATAATAATAAACAATAATAATAATAATAATAATAATAATAATAGTAATAATAATAATAATAATAATAATAATAATAATAATAATAATAATAATAATAATAATAATAATAATAATAATAATAATAATAATAATAATAATAATAAGAGAAGAGGGCAACATCAGGGCAGCGACACGAATTTTGTGCTCGGGAGATGCTCCAGCTCCAATCAACGAACTAACGCTTGAGGAGCTTCGTTCAAAACACCCATCACCCCCCTCTGATCGACCCCCGATGCCCGCTCCTCCTTCTTCGACCGAGGCCTTCCAGGCATCTGAAGCGATGGTCCGTGACCAAATACGGCACTTCCCTGCGGGATCGTCGGGCGGTCCCGATGGCCTAAAGCCACAACACGTCCTAGAAATGATCAACGCAAAGGATACCGGTCCGGAGCTATTGTCCGCCATCACGGGTCTGGTCAACGTTCTTTTAGCAGGAAAATGTCCGGCAGAGATGCGTCCAATTCTGTTTGGTGGCACCCTTTTTGCTCTTCAGAAAAAAACGGGCGGCCTACGACCAATAGCTATCGGCTACTATTGGCGCAGACTGACCTCTAAATGTGCCAACAAATATGCGAGCGACCAAGCAGCAGCTTATCTATCGCCGAAACAACTGGGTGTTGGAGTTTCAGGCGGGTGCGAGGCAGCGGTTCATGCAACCCGAAGGTTTATTAGAGACATGGATGACGACAACATCGTTGTGAAACTCGATTTATCAAATGCCTTCAACAGCCTCTACCGAGATTGTATGCTGGCTTCAGTGATCGAGATCTTACCCGACCTGGCTCCATACTGTTTCCAATCCTACGCAGAAGAATCAACACAAAAATTCGGCGGCTACACGGTTCAATCTCGGGTGGGGCCTCAGCAGGGCGATCCGCTGGGACCTTTACTTTTCTGCCTACCCCTACAACCTATGCTTCTTCAGTTGGTCTCACCCCTGTCATTCGGATACCTCGACGATCTCACCCTAGGCGGAAGGGCGGGAACGGTCGCAGCCGATGTTGACTTCATAGAGAGAACGTGCTCCACTATGGGCCTGACACTTAATCGTTCCAAATGTGAGGTAATAGCACGTAACAACAACAACAACACAGGATACGACTCGTTGAGAGAATTCAAACTAATTGATGTGGAAGAAGCCCAGCTACTCGGCGCCCCACTCTCATCGGGGAAAGCGCTGCAGCAATGTCTAGAAAGCAGATCCAGAGAACTTGAGGAGAGCCTGAACAAATTGACGCTCATAGCCAGACAGGACGCACTTCTGATTTTGAGAAGTTCGCTGGGTGCGCCTAAAATGATTTATACCCTCCGATGCCATCCGAGCGACAAACACCCCGAGTTGGAGACTTATGACACAACACTACGTAAAGGATTAGAAAAAATCCTGAATATTTCCTTAAACGACATTCAGTGGGCACAAGCCTCTTTGCCAATAAAGATGGGTGGTCTGGGTGTACGGAGAGTGTCTTCGCTGGCGCTTCCAGCCTTCCTGGCTTTAGCTGCAAGCACTCTCCCTCTCCAGACTCTCATTCTGGGCTCTCTCATTCTCGAACCGGACATACACTTTCAAGCCATGTCGTCCGAGTGGCGCTCCAAGTCGGAATTTGATGAAGCAGGAATCATGCCGACAAATCAGCAAGCATCTTGGGACAAACCATTGTTGGTGAAAACAGCGAAGTCACTGCTTGAAAACACACTGGATGCATATAACATCGCGCGACTAAAAGCAGTCTCATCACCCCACGCTAGCGACTGGCTCCATGCGTTACCGATAAGTGCATGTGGACTACGACTGGACAACGAGGACATACGAGTGGCCGTCGGATTGCGACTTGGAGCAGCTATATGTGAACCCCACACTTGCGCCTGCGGAGCCCAAATCGACGCCAGAGGCAACCACGGCCTGTCCTGCTCTCTCGGTTTCGGTCGAATTGCTCGCCATAGCACCATCAATGACATCATACACCGCTCCCTTTCAAAGGCAGGGATCCCATCCATAAAGGAACCGCCAGGACTACTACGCACGGATGGCAGAAGACCAGACGGTCTGACCATAATTCCATGGCGTGCGGGTCGCCATCTTGTGTGGGATGCAACTGTAATCGACACCCTTGCTCCTTCATATCTCCAGGCCACGGCAACGACGGCGGGGGCTGCAGCTGAGATTGCAGCGGTTAGGAAAAACACCAAATACGCCGATTTACTAAACACACACTTCTTTGTCCCCCTAGCCCTTGAGCCCTTAGGTCCAATTTGTTCTGATGGTCTTAACTTTTTGTCAGATTTAGGCCGTATCCTATCTTTGTCTTCTGGCGAACTGAGAGAGACCTGTTTTTTGCTGCAACGTCTCTCTATAACCGTTCAGCGCTTCAACTCGGTGGCCTTTCGAGGCACTTTAGCTGATCTGGTTCCTGAGAAGATATAACACTAGCCACTACTTCCCTAGTTTTTTGTACTTTCTGTTACTGTTGTTGTTTTTTGAAGACATTAAAAGGAATAATAATAATAATAATAATAATAATAATAATAATAATAATAAATAAAAAAATAATAATAATAATAATAATAATAATAATACTAATAATAATAATAATAATAAAGAAAGCAGCCACTGCTTGACTGATCATTCCTGTTTCTTTAGTTTTTCTTTGCATGCGTTGTCTTAATTGCCTCTGTCAATCGAACTACTTCGGAAAATTATAATAATAATAATAATAAACACAAACAGTTCCAAACATAATTTTTTGAAATCCCGAGGGATCCTAGGTACCTCGGGTAAAAAAAAAAAAAAAAAAAAAAAATAATAATAATAATAATAATAATAATAATAATAATAACATAAAATAATAATAATAATAATAATAATAATAATAATAATAAAAATGATGATGATGATGATGATGATGATGATGATGATGATGATGATGATGATGATGATGATGATGATGATGATGATTGATGATGATGATGATGATGATGATGATGATGATGATGATGATGATGATGATGATGATGATGATGATGATGATGATGATGATGATGATGATGATGATGATGATGATGATGATGATGATGATGATGATGATGATGATGATGATGATGATGATGATGATGATGATGATGATGATGATGATGATGATGATGATGATGATGATGATGATGATGATAATAATAATAATAAAATTAAGCGGTGACGTCACCAGATGACGGTGGAGGTAGAATGTTTCAAACGTGGTGTAAATCGCATAAATACTACTTCCTAAGTCATCGTTAGCGTTGGATATATAGATATTTTGCTAAGTCAGCACTTTGTGATTTCAATGACGGTTTCGTTTTAAGTCGACTCGTCCAGGATTCATAATAATCTGGTTTGAAAATATTTATTATCATCAACAGTTTTAAGATATCGCCATCGCTATTTAACGGCCGACGACGTCATAATTACCATGGTAACGCATTGTCTATTGGTTGAGCGCTACTGTTTACATTAGGCGTTATCCGTTTCAAATGATATACTATCTCGCTGCAAACAAATCATGAACGGGAAACATTCAAAAGGAAGCGGGACTTGCCGCATATGTTTGGCAACATTTAAGATTCACTCATCGGATGGCACCATTCATCGTCATGGCCCTAGACCTTCACCCTGTCCCGGATCTAGTCAGCCGCCTGCAGAGATACTAGTTCCTAACTTAACCTTGTCACCTTCCTCTACGACCGACCATAAAAACAGCATATCGGTCCAAACACAGCCAGACTCGGACGGACAGCGTCTTCCTGTACCCCAAGTATCCAAACTCTTGCACCCGGTCATAAGAGGCGCGCTTGTCAAACGAATTCCTAGATCAGCAAGAGCATCATGCGCCGCTCTTTTGGGTGAACTCATAGAGTCTGTCGTGAAGGAACCAGAAGACACCGAGAAATGGTCCAACCTATTGGCCTTTGGAGGATGCATTCTGGCCAAGCCAAAACGAGGAGGTGTAAAACACAAACTAACGCGGCTAATTATCTCTAGAGTTACGAAATGGCGCTTGAAAGGACCGGTCTACGATACAGACGAAGATGAAACTAAACCAATGCCAGTTCGTCGTACAGATCCGATTAAACGTGATTCGGGAAAGTACCTCGCATCGGCAGTTGCCAGCAAACTAGAAGATGGCAACTACAAGGCTGCCATCCGCCTAATCTGCAGCGATGACGAACCAGCTCCCGACACTCCTGAGACGCTGGCTGCACTAAAGGCGAAGCACCCGCCAGCTCCGACAGACAGGAGACCAATTTGTGACCCAAAGCTTTCAGATCGGTTTGCTCCATTACAGATCTCAGAGCGATCAATCGTCGAAGCCATTTCTTCATTTCCAGCAGGTTCGGCAGCTGGTCCAGACGGTATCACACCACAACACCTCAAGGACTTAATCTCTGTTGGAGTCGACTGCAACCTCATCCGCCACCTGAGTGAGCTGGTCAACCTTATGTTGGGAGGAGCCTTGCCGATCGAGGTCAACGAAGTCATTTATGGGGCAAATCTAATTGCTTTAAGGAAAAAAGATGGAGGCATCAGACCAATCGCTGTCGGATACACGTTGCGACGCTTGGCAGCCAAATGCGCGAACGCCCACGCTGTTGCCAGACTATCAGATATACTCGCCCCTGTTCAACTGGGGGTTGGAGTACCTGGAGGCGCTGAAGCAGCAGTACATGCAACCAGACGCTGGGCCACTTCGATGAAAACAAATGGTGGTGTTCTGGTCAAGTTAGACTTTGCTAATGCTTTCAACACTCTTCGCAGGGACTCACTTTTGGAAGCTGTTGCAAAAGACATACCGGAACTTTACCGTTTCGCCCACGCTTCATATTCATGCAGTCCGATGTTGAGGCATACTTCAAAATCCTACGATCAGAAGAAGGAACTCAGCAAGGTGATCCGTTGGGTCCACTGGAATTCTGTTTAACACTGCACCCACTTTTATCACAGCTGAAATCAGAGTTAAGAGTGGCATTCTTAGACGATCTAACACTGGGAGACAAGGTAGATGTTGTGGCCAACGACGTCGAGTTAATTGCAAACGAGTCAGCTAAACTTGGACTTATGCTCAACCGCGCGAAATGTGAGGTCATTTGTCAAGACTCCGACAAAAAGGTCGACGATCCCTCATTCTTCGGTTTCAAGAACACGCCATTGGAAGAAGCGACGCTGCTAGGCTCACCTCTGATGCCTGGGCCGGCCATTGATAAGGTAGTGAGCAAGAAGGCAGAAGACCTAGAACGAGCTATAGGGAGGCTGTCCATGCTTCAGTCGCATGATGCTTTAATCCTATTACGTAATGGATTGAGTGTACCAAAGCTCCTCTACACAATGCGCACTGCCTTATGCGTCGACTGTCCTAGTCTCACTAGATTTGATTCTTTGTTGAGAAAAGACTTATCAAGCATACTGAACGTGGAGCTATCGGACGAGAAGTGGCTTCAGGCATCCCTACCGGTGAAGGATGGTGGTCTTGGTATACGCTGTGCTGCAACGCTGGCACTTTCTGCCTTCTTGGCATCTGCTGCGAGCACTAGCGAACTTCAAGCAAACATACTGCCACCAGAAACAGCTGACACCTCGGACGACCTAGTGGACACAGCGCTAAACGCATGGTCAACATTCACGGGATCTGAGCCACCATCCGGATCAGCAGCACACCGTCAAAGAGAATGGGATAGCCTCTGGATCAAAAAGGCATGGACATCCCTGAACGAGTCAGCGAGTACAGCACTTGACCGGGCTCGACTCTTAGCCTCTCAGGCGCCACACGCAGGAGATTGGCTGTTAGCACCTCCGGTAACAGCTCTGGGTCTGCCCCTGTCCGACGAGGTGATAAGGATTTCAGTTGGAATGCGACTCGGGACAACTCTCTGTGAACCACATCTGTGTCATTGTGGAGAAAGAGTCGACGCCAGAGGACTCCACGGTCTGGCTTGCAGAAAGAACTCGGGCAGACAACAACGCCATAATATGCTGAACGACATCATATGGCGCGCCTTAAGAAGAGCGAATATTCCATCCCAGAAGGAACCGTTAGGGCTCACCAGGGAGGACGGAAAGCGGCCGGACGGCGTGACGCTTATTCCCTGGTCATGTGGGAGATGTCTCACTTGGGATGTGACAGTGTCAGACACATCTGCGGCATCGCATCTGGCAGCAACATCAGCCGGAGCGGGCGAGGCCTCAAACCAGGCAGCCGTCGCCAAAAGATCAAAGTACGCCGCAGTCACTCGGACCCATGCCTTCGTGGCGGTGGCATTGGAATCCGGCGGTTCTTGGAGCTCGGAGGGACTGGACTTTGTTTTAGACCTGGGACGAAGGTTGACCGAGGCGACTCAGGACAGACTCGAGACGAGTTACCTTCTTCAAAGAATCTCGGTGGCAGTCCAGCGGGGGAACGCCATCTGCTTCTCTTCCACATTGCCTTTGTAACAATGCTATATAATCTGACAGTTGTATAATAATTATAATAATAAATAATAATAATAATAATAATAATAATAATTTAAATTTTTTTTTAAAGAAATAAAAAAAATAATAATAATAACAATAGTACTAAATGACTAATAAAATGACGTCACTAGTTGACGGTGGAGGTAGAATGTTTCGAACGTGGTGTAAATCGCATAAATACTACTTCCTAAGTCATCGTTAGCGTTGGATATATAGATATTTTGCTAAGTCAGGACTTTGTGATTTCGATGACGGTTTCGTTTTAAGTCGACTCGTCCAGGATTCATAATAATCTGGTTTGAAAATATTTATTATCATCAACAGTTTTAAGATATCGCCATCGCTATTTAACGGCCGACGACGTCATAATTACCATGGTAACGCATTGTCTATTGGTTGAGCGCTACTGTTTACATTAGGCGTTATCCGTTTCAAATAATATACTATCTCGCTGCAAACAAATCATGAACGGGAAACATTCAAAAGGAAGCGGGACTTGCCGCATATGTTTGGCAACATTTAAGATTCACTCATCGGATGGCACCATTCATCGTCATGGCCCTAGACCTTCACCCTGTCCCGGATCTAGTCAGCCGCCTGCAGAGATACTAGTTCCTAACTTAACCTTGTCACCTTCCTCTACGACCGACCATAAAAACAGCATATCGGTCCAAACACAGCCAGACTCGGACGGACAGCGTCTTCCTGTACCCCAAGTATCCAAACTCTTGCACCCGGTCATAAGAGGCGCGCTTGTCAAACGAATTCCTAGATCAGCAAGAGCATCATGCGCCGCTCTTTTGGGTGAACTCATAGAGTCTGTCGTGAAGGAACCAGAAGACACCGAGAAATGGTCCAACCTATTGGCCTTTGGAGGATGCATTCTGGCCAAGCCAAAACGAGGAGGTGTAAAACACAAACTAACGCGGCTAATTATCTCTAGAGTTACGAAATGGCGCTTGAAAGGACCGGTCTATGATACAGACGAAGATGAAACTAAACCAATGCCAGTTCGTCGTACAGATCCGATTAAACGTGATTCGGGAAAGTACCTCGCATCGGCAGTTGCCAGCAAACTAGAAGATGGCAACTACAAGGCTGCCATCCGCCTAATCTGCAGCGATGACGAACCAGCTCCCGACACTCCTGAGACGCTGGCTGCACTAAAGGCGAAGCACCCGCCAGCTCCGACAGACAGGAGACCAATTTGTGACCCAAAGCTTTCAGATCGGTTTGCTCCATTACAGATCTCAGAGCGATCAATCGTCGAAGCCATTTCTTCATTTCCAGCAGGTTCGGCAGCTGGTCCAGACGGTATCACACCACAACACCTCAAGGACTTAATCTCTGTTGGAGTCGACTGCAACCTCATCCGCCACCTGAGTGAGCTGGTCAACCTTATGTTGGGAGGAGCCTTGCCGATCGAGGTCAACGAAGTCATTTATGGGGCAAATCTAATTGCTTTAAGGAAAAAAGATGGAGGCATCAGACCAATCGCTGTCGGATACACGTTGCGACGCTTGGCAGCCAAATGCGCGAACGCCCACGCTGTTGCCAGACTATCAGATATACTCGCCCCTGTTCAACTGGGGGTTGGAGTACCTGGAGGCGCTGAAGCAGCAGTACATGCAACCAGACGCTGGGCCACTTCGATGAAAACAAATGGTGGTGTTCTGGTCAAGTTAGACTTTGCTAATGCTTTCAACACTCTTCGCAGGGACTCACTTTTGGAAGCTGTTGCAAAAGACATACCGGAACTTTACCGTTTCGCCCACGCTTCATATTCATGCAGTCCGATGTTGAGGCATACTTCAAAATAATGTCCTACGATCAGAAGAAGGAACTCAGCAAGGTGATCCGTTGGGTCCACTGGAATTCTGTTTAACACTGCACCCACTTTTATCACAGCTGAAATCAGAGTTAAGAGTGGCATTCTTAGACGATCTAACACTGGGAGACAAGGTAGATGTTGTGGCCAACGACGTCGAGTTAATTGCAAACGAGTCAGCTAAACTTGGACTTATGCTCAACCGCGCGAAATGTGAGGTCATTTGTCAAGACTCCGACAAAAAGGTCGACGATCCCTCATTCTTCGGTTTCAAGAACACGCCATTGGAAGAAGCGACGCTGCTAGGCTCACCTCTGATGCCTGGGCCGGCCATTGATAAGGTAGTGAGCAAGAAGGCAGAAGACCTAGAACGAGCTTATAGGGAGGCTGTCCATGCTTCAGTCGCATGATGCTTTAATCCTATTACGTAATGGATTGAGTGTACCAAAGCTCCTCTACACAATGCGCACTGCCTTATGCGTCGACTGTCCTAGTCTCACTAGATTTGATTCTTTGTTGAGAAAAGACTTATCAAGCATACTGAACGTGGAGCTATCGGACGAGAAGTGGCTTCAGGCATCCCTACCGGTGAAGGATGGTGGTCTTGGTATACGCTGTGCTGCAACGCTGGCACTTTCTGCCTTCTTGGCATCTGCTGCGAGCACTAGCGAACTTCAAGCAAACATACTGCCACCAGAAACAGCTGACACCTCGGACGACCTAGTGGACACAGCGCTAAACGCATGGTCAACATTCACGGGATCTGAGCCACCATCCGGATCAGCAGCACACCGTCAAAGAGAATGGGATAGCCTCTGGATCAAAAAGGCATGGACATCCCTGAACGAGTCAGCGAGTACAGCACTTGACCGGGCTCGACTCTTAGCCTCTCAGGCGCCACACGCAGGAGATTGGCTGTTAGCACCTCCGGTAACAGCTCTGGGTCTGCGCCTGTCCGACGAGGTGATAAGGATTTCAGTTGGAATGCGACTCGGGACAACTCTCTGTGAACCACACCTGTGTCACTGTGGAGAAAGAGTCGACGCCAGAGGACTCCACGGTCTGGCTTGCAGAAAAAACGCGGGCAGACAACAACGTCATAATATGCTGAACGACATCATATGGCGCGCCTTAAGAAGAGCGAATATTCCATCGCAGAAGGAACCGTTAGGGCTCACCAGGGAGGACGGAAAGCGGTCGGACGGCGTGACGCTTATTCCCTGGTCATGTGGGAGATGTCTCACTTGGGATGTGACAGTGTCAGACACCTTTGCGGCATCGCATCTGGCAGCAACATCAGCCGGAGCGGGCGAGGCCTCAAACCAGGCAGCCGTCGCCAAAAGATCAAAGTACGCCGCAGTCACTCGGACCCATGCCTTCGTGGCGGTGGCATTGGAATCCGGCGGTTCTTGGAGCTCGGAGGGACTGGACTTTGTTTTAGACCTGGGACGAAGGTTGACCGAGGCGACTCAGGACAGACTCGAGACGAGTTACCTTCTTCAAAGAATCTCGGTGGCAGTCCAGCGGGGGAACGCCATCTGCTTCTCTTCCACATTGCCTTTGTAACAATGCTATATAATCTGACAGTTGTGTAATAATAATAATAATAATAATAATAATAATAATAATAATAATAATAATAATAATAATAATAATAATAATAATAATAATAATAATAATAATAATAATTCAGCGTTTTAAAGCTGTTGCGTTCCACAGCACTTTTGTTCTACCAGATCTTGACATGGATGGCCACTCTAGAGTTAATTTTTTTTATTAATATCTGAAACCTGAGGAATTATAGATACCTCGGGTAAAAAAATAATAATAATATGACGTCACCAGCGGATTTGGTAGGTCGGAATTTTTTTTCGTCCAGCTGCTTTGCCTGAATTCCGGGGATTCCGGAGTCTATCAAGAGGGATTTTTATACAATCTGTTTGCGCTACGTCTCGGGATTCGGATCGTCATATTAATTGCAGTTGAACGGCAGAAATCGGCGAGAGAAACTCTCTTTTCTAACGTTATGGCCTACTGATAGGCTAACGGCACCTTTGAACATTTTGCTGATGGCCGCCCGCCGCGTTTAAATACCAGTGACCTCACAATCGTCAATGGCAACGTATTGATGGCTGTAATGGTCGTGCAAACTGTAAACAATATGATTTGAATCAAATGAGAAGACAGATATAACATTTTCCCGAATGAGTAAAAAAAACATGTAAGGGGTGTGTTGGTCGTTATTTAAGACGCATGCCTCAGACGGAACCATTCACCGGCACGCGCCAGACCAGCCACCCGCCGACTGCCTTGTAAAGCCTGTGATAGCAACGCAGTCATCTTTCACCCCTAGCGGACAGATCGCCCTCATTAAGAGCTGCTGGCCACACACAACTCTTGATGACAATAACCAGTGCAATGAAGGTGGCGATGAAAACATGTCTAACAGAGAACTTTTACCAGACATTTTATCCCATACGAAAGTAAGAAGATCACTGCTGAAGCACATTCCAATAGCAGCAAGAGCATCATTTAGGAACGTACTTACAAGGATCATAAGGGCAATAATTCGAGAACCAAACAGACCCTCAAATTGGCAAGACCTGCTCCAATTTCTACCTATAATTCTGCACAAACCCAAGAGGGGAGGTCGAAATTGGAATCTGGGAAAGATCATTTTACAGCGCATCGAAGCTTGTCGTAATGGAATGGTGATCGGCGACGAGGGCCAAGAAACCACAGCATCTGACTCACGAACCAGGAGGAATAACAAGATATACAATAGAGGAAAATATCTTGCCGAGGCAGTATCTAGCAGGCTCGGAGATGACGACAT
Organism: Lumbricus terrestris; assembly: GCA_949752735.1. Taxonomy (NCBI): domain Eukaryota; kingdom Metazoa; phylum Annelida; class Clitellata; order Crassiclitellata; family Lumbricidae; genus Lumbricus; species Lumbricus terrestris. The sequence continues at coordinate 27,810,996 of OX457045.1, read as the reverse complement.
GAGAGGGGCTCTTCTTTTGCTATGCTCTGATGATGTGCCTGTAGAAGATTCACCTACAGTGATGGAAGAATTACAGAAGAAGCACCGAAAGGCATACGATGACAGGAGAACATTGCCATGCCCTCTAGAAGATAGGTTTGATGCCGTACGGGTTTCTAGTAAGATGGTTTGTAACGCTATAGCATATTTTCCTGCAGAATCAACCGGAGGACCAGATGGCTCCACACCACAGCATCTGAAAGACCTTCTGTCCAATTCAACGGACAAAGATTTCGTGGAGATCAACCTGATCAATCTCTTGTTGAGAGGAGGAATACCGAGGAACATCGCAGAGATTTTATACGGTGGCAGACTAATAACACTTGGGAAGAAAGATGGAGGGATTCGACCGATCGCAGCAGGGTACACTTGGCGACGTCTGGCTGCTAAAAGCATCTGCCATGTTGTATGTCCATACCTGTCTCAAACTCTGTCACCGCTTCAAATCGGCGTTGGAGTATCAGGAGGTGCCGAGGCTGCCGTTCACGCTACCAGGCGATACTTACAATCTATGCCTGAAAATCATATCATGGTGAAACAGGATTTATCGAATGCCTTTAACGCACTGAGAAGAGGTTCTTTGTTAGAGGCGGTTGCAGCAAAAGCTCCAGAAATCTACCGATACGTATTCGATAATTATGCACACGCTCCACAGCTACAGACTAGACAGCACACTATCCTCTCAGAAGAAGGCACTCAACAAGGCGAACCGTTAGCAACCGCTAACGATACATCCACTTCTCGAGAGCCTGATTACCCCGTTAAATATTGGCTATATGGATGATATTACTCTTGCTGGACCAATTGATGAAGTTGAGCACGACATCAGCTTGATAGAGAAGGTAGCATAATAGCCTATATCATATAGGCCTATGGACTGAATCGGGCAAATGCGAACGAAGCTTCCGCTAGCGGTTACGCTGAAATACGCAAGAACAAGTCCTTTGCAGAGTTCGAAATTTTCGCCAGTAAAGACTTGACATTGCTTGGAGCTCCACTGTAAGGGCGGTTGAGAAAACTATTAAGAAAAAGATCAACGATATGAAAAAACTCATCACACGGCTTGAAATGCTTCACCCACACGATTCATTTACCTTGTTGAGAAGCAGCTTAAGCATACCGAAGCTACTCTATACATTGAGAACATCAGCTTGCTTTCTATATAAAGGACTTCTACACGACTTCGATGAAGTACTATGAATGATGATCAGTGATGAAACTGATGACCAGTTAGAAACGGTGGTTTGGGGATTCGCAGTGCCGATATGCTGGCAACTTCAGCCTCTTTGGCATCAGCCGCTGGCACGCGAAGCCTCCAAGACCAACTGTTACTCGCTGTCTCTGTAATTTCTACAGATCCATTGGTTGAGGAAGCGTCTAGTTTGTGGATGATGAGTTCGAACGCACTTTCTCCCCCACTGAGCTGAAATCTGACATACAAAGAGAATGGGACAACGCCCTGATCTCGCATACATTTCAAGGGCTTTCAGAAAGAGCTACCGATGCTTATACTAAATCAAGATTGTTAGCAGTTACAATCGCCACATTCAGGAGACTGGCTCCATGCACTTCCACTTACAACAGCTGGATTAAGGATTACGGGAGAAGTGCTTAGTCTGGGTACTGTGCTGTGTGAAAAAAATAGGTGTAAATGTGGTGCCATAGGCATAACCCTTAGGCCATCATGGATTTTCTTGTCCGAAAGGTACTGGAAGACAACAACGGCATGCTATGGTAAACGACGTGATTTGGCGGGCTTTCACGAGGGCTAAGATATCGGCCATCAAAGAACCCAATGGTCTTTCCAGATCCGATGGCAAAAGACCGACGGATTTACCATAATACCGTGGTCCAGAGGTCGTTGCCTGGCTTGGGACGCTACCGTGCCGGACACATTTGCAACCTTATACGAGCATCTAACTGTCGCCACCCCATTATAAAATAGCATTAATTGCAATGTTCCGGGTGTGAAGGGATTAAAGTCATATGATGATGGGTATTCAAAGCACTAGTATTTTTTATAAAGATATATTATTAAACGAACATAGTATATTTACAATCACAATGAAATCTTATTTACCTATTTGGCGTTTCTTATTTAATTCTATGAATAATGCTTTCACAGAAGAGATTCGTATTTCATCGTTCCGCAGTGTACTTCGGTTTTTCAGTATTTCAGTAGAATTCTTGTAATTTCACTGTATGATGATGATGATGAATTGCAACCATGTGCTCTGCAGTGACGAAGGATAACGATATATTGAAGACGGTTGCACCCAGATCGAATACAAGGCCGCGTCAATATGCAATACTTCCATAACGTCAATACCACACTCCAACTGATGAGAAATTCCTTCTCCAACACGTAGAATGACCCCAACGGTCAACCAGAGAAGGCAAGACCAAAATTGTCTCTCAAACACGCAATTCAAATGTCTCTCGAATTGTTCCCGATCAAACTGCTGATCCCACGGATGCCAGAGACCGTAATTTTGAATCTCTGCACCGTTTCCCAAGTCACTCAAATGCAACGCCCTGTTTTACAACTTGTGGAAATGAATTATCGGCGCGATAATTCATTCCCACAAGTTGTATAAACTTTAAATAGTTGTCTGCCTTCCGCAAACCAACCATATCTCACAACTTTCATGTAGGAAATCAAACGTCTTTTCCGTTTTAGTTCTGACGTATTAATTTCCATACAATTTCAGCCGTTGCGTTAATTTGACGTTCGCGATTGGCTGCTTGTCGTAAGTATTTGCGTGTACATAACTTCCATAGCAACATTGTCATGACGTCGCTACGCCCGTACGCTAAATATTTGGATTTCTAGTGATTATATCGCCAACGGATTATTACCTAGAAACGCCGTCTAAATTATCTATCTATCTATCTATCTCTTACCTATAATTAACGCTTAAACATGCAATTTGATTAGTTTATTGTATAAGAGCAATATAATTCGCTGCACTAACATCACAAAACGCGTGTGCTACCGCGGAAAAAGCAGCTCGCAATAAGGGCTGCAAATATGCTGCTATCTCACAGTCGCATCACTTCGTCCCTGTGGCCATCGAAACCGGAGGAAGCACCCCGGACAATTCCCATTTGTTTATTTCTTTAATGTATTGAGTCTAATTTTGAATTGAAACGACGCTAATAAGTCTACGAGGCTCAGACGTAGCCTAACTGATGTTAACAAACCGTTGTTTGACACTAAACAAATAGACTGTATAGGCCCTATACGATTCCCATTGGTTCATTTCAAATCTAAGTCTATAGGCCTACTGAGACAATTAGGACCTAAATGACACTAAGAACTTTCGTTTGCATGTGAATGCCAGTGACAAGTCATCAGTTACGGCACTACTCTTCGATTTGCACATAAGGAGGGGGCTTTTGTCCGGGGGGGTTAATGTCCTACCAAAAATCGGGGGGCTTTTGTCCGGGGAGGGCTTATGTCCGGGGGGGCTTTTGTCCGGGGTGGGCTAATGTCGTACACCCAATAATAATAATGATGATGATGATGATGGTGGTGGTGCTCTGCCCGAAGGCAGGTTAACTGGCTTTACGCCCCTGGGCCCGTATGCACATGAGGGCATAACTCGTATATTTGGCGTAAATCTGGCCTATACGAGAATACTGGGTTGTTTCCGTATGCACGGCTTGAGATTAGCGAATTAAACTAGGTATAACGTTATTCCAATTCCGAGGTAGGAGTGCGCCGGCTACTCCAATTGTGAACAATAGACGGCCGACGTTAGCTGGACAGCGCGAACAATAGGCAGCCGTCGGCATTTCCCTGTGGCCCGTCTTTAGGTCTGAATCTGTTTACCCCACGCTGGCAACGATCGCATATAAATATCTCTCATGCATGCGCGCTCAGCTATAACCTATTGAATTGGGGGAAGAAGAGCAAGCGTCATGCATCTTCGGGTGCAGAGAATGTGTAGATTAGTTATTCTCGTTGCTATTTTTTTCTCGTGCATACGGATACATTCCAATGGCTATATAGGGAATTGCTAAGTCGCGTTTAGGCACTATACGTGATTACCTTATGTTGTGTCATGTGCATACCAGCCCTGGGCCCGTATGCACATGAGGGCATAACTCGTATATTTGGCTTAAATCTGGCCTATACGGGAATACTGGGTTATTTCCGTATGCACGGCTTTAGATTAGCGAATTAAACTAGGTATAACGCTATTCCAATTCCGAGGTAGGAGTGCGCCGGTTACTCCAATTGTGAACAATAGACGGCCGACGTTAGCTGGACAGCGCGAACAATAGGCAGCCGTCGACATTTCCCTGTGGCCCGTCTTTAGGTCTGAATCTGTTTACCCCACGCTGGCACCGACCGCATATAATTATATTTCATGCATGCGCGCTCAGTTATAACCTATTGAATTGGAGGAAGAGCAAGCGTCATGCATCGTCGGGTGCAAGGAATGTGTAGATTAGTTATTCTCGTTTCTTTTTCCTCGTGCATACGGATACATTCCAATGGCTATATCGGGAATTGCTAAGTCGCGTTTAGGCACTATACGTGATTACCTTATGCCGTGTCATGTGCATACCAGCCCAGGGGATGAGATGAGTGAGGTGGTTTCCCGATGCCTTGCCCACAGACAATGATGGGTAACTTGCCCAAGGTCTCTCCGCAGGAGCTTGCGCCCCTGCGTCCCACACGTGCTAGCCCGAGATATCTAAATCTCTGAATGTCAACTTCCAGGCCGAGGCTTGAATCGCAGTCCGTTGCAACCAACAGACGAATGCCGCTCTCGCTTACCGGTGTAGCTAACTAGGCCAGACAAGACACATAATAATAATAATAATAATAATAATAATAATAATAATAATAATAATAATAATAATAATAATAATAATAATAATAATAATAATAATAATAACACTTTACGGCGTGACGTCATGTTGGAGTCGGTTCACAAGATCATTCCAGAGATCTATCCATTTGTTCACCAAGCATATTCGATTCCATCTGTCCTTAAGTTTGGTCACCTGTTTCTGTCATCTCAGGTTGGCCCCCAGCAGGGCGACCCGTTGGGCCCTCTCCTTTTTAGTCTGCCACTGCAGCCGGTGCTGGAATCGCTGGAGTCTGACCTCAAAGTTGGATTCCTTGACGATTTGACTCTCGGCGGCAACACGGAGGCCGTGAACCGGGACGTGCAGTTGGTGACTGGATTGGGACCACTGTTGGGCCTTCACCTCAACCCAACCAAGTGCGAAGTTTTCTCCCCGGACGCCACATTGGAACTAACACCTCCCTTGTCGAGCTACACTAGGGTCGAGGCAACAGCACTACTCTTGTTGGGGGCCCCTCTGTTTCGTGGGAAGGCGCTGGACGATGCCTTGGCACGTCATGGGGATGTGTTCAGGCGAGCATTGGAGAGACTGCGCCTGTTGTGTTGCCTTCACAGAACGCCCTGATCTTACTGCGCTCATCATTCGGCGCTTCTAAAGTGAGCTACCTTCTCCGCTGCTTCCCCTGCTTTGATCACCCTGCCCTAGTAACATTAGACGGACTCATGAGGACGGGCCTTGAGACAATTGTCAACTGCTCTCTTAATGATCTCCAGTGGCTGCAGGCCGCGTTACCAATCAAGGATGGCGGACTTGGCATCCGTAGAGTCGCTTCGCTGGCTTCTTCTGCCTATTTGGCTTCAGCCGCTTCGACTCTCGACCTGCAATAGGCAGCGGTTGGTGTGGCAACTCCTGATCAGCTCGTGTCGGATTTGCTAGAAGCCCGTCGTGACACCTTGCCGGCGACAATGCACCCGTTACCCGGAAAACAGAGCCTCTGGGACCGGCCCCTGGTTGAAATCGATAAGGCGGAAATCCGCCAAAGTGCCGTCGGTTTAGTCGACCGAGCCAGGCTGGACGCGTCAGGCAGTCCCCATTCAGCCGACTGGCTGTCCGCGCTTCCAATCGCCGCGTGTGGCCTTGTCCTGGATAATGAGGCGGTCCGGGTGGCGGTGGGCCTGAGGTTGGGCTTGGACTTGTGTGGTCCTCACACATGCCATTGTGGCGAGGGAGTTGGCCCGGAGGGCCATCATGGATTCGTCTGTAGGAGAGCCACGGGTCGCTACCTTCGTCACCACGCCATAAATGACATCATTTGGCGTGCCCTCCTCAAAGCTGACATCCCAAGCATCAAGGAACCGGCGGGTCTCTTTAGATCCGATGGAAAGAGGCCGGACGGGGCAACTCTCATACCTTGGTCATGTGGGAAGTACTTGGCGTGGGATGCCACCATTGTTCACACTTGTGCCGCCTCGTACATAACCCACCCAAACTGTTTGGTCGGGCCTGCATCAGTGCAGGCGGCGATCCGCAAAGAACAGAAATACGGAGGGTTGCCCGCCTCCTACATCTTTCAGCCGGTGGCCATAGAGACATTGGGTCCACTCAATCCATCAGCCTCAGACTTCGTAAGTGAAATTGGCAGCCGCATCTCTTCGATCACTGGCGACAGACGCGAAGCTTTCTTTCTTTTTCAACGTCTGTCCATTTGCATTCAACGCTACAACCTGGTCGCTTTCAAAGGTACTTTTGCCTCATACCCTGAAGACGAGGCCTGACCCACCAGACATACATTCTTTAGTTAATAATAGTCCATAAGTCCCTAGGGGAATGAAGTACCTCAGGGCAAAAAAAAAAAAATAATAATAATAATAATAATAATAATTATTATAATTATTATAATAATAATTATTATTATTATTATTATTATTATAATAATAGCATTTCAGTTACAACTCAACGCTACAACGCCGTTGCCTACCACGGCACCTTGTCTGGACTACCCGGGGCCATGGACCGGCGACCCTAAACAAACTAAAATTGTTCTGTAAAAACTAAATCGAATTCTAATCCTAACATTCCAGTTATAATAATAATAATAATAATAATAATAATAATAATAATAATAATAGTAATAATAATAATAATAATAATAATAATAATAATAATAATAATAATAATAATAATTTTCAGGGCACCTTGTCTGGATTACCCGGGGCCATGGACCGGCCACCCTAAACAAATTAAAATTTATATGTAAAAACCAAATCGTAACTGTATATAATAATAATATTAAATGATAATAATAATAATAATAATAATAATAATAATAATAATAATAATAATAATAATAATAATAATAATAATAATAATAATAACTTTTTGTCAGATTTAGGCCGCATCCTATCTTTGTCTTCTGGCGAACTGAGAGAGACCTGTTTTTTGCTGCAACGTCTCTCTATAACCGTTCAGCGCTTCAACTCGGTGGCCTTTCGAGGCACTCTAGCTGATCTGGTTCCTGAGAAGATATAACACTAGCCACTACTTCCCTAGTTTTTTGTACTTTCTGTTACTGTTGTTGTTTGTTGAAGACATTAGAAGGAATTATAATAATAATAATAATAATAATAATAATAATAATAATAATAATAATAATAATAATAATAATAATAATAATAATAATAATATAATGAAAATAACGTTGGAGACGAGAACCTATAAAAAAGCTTTTATTATTTATTGTTTTTAAAGCCTGAGGGATCATATCTACCTCGGGCATAAAAAATAAAAATAAAATAATAATAATAATAATAATAATAATAACTTTTAACAGAATAGAGCGTAAACCTCTTAGATCAGTCCTTTCGACAGTGGCACTTATTATTATTATTATTATTATTATTATTATTATTATTATTATTATTATTATTATTATTATTATTAATAATATGCTTTGTGACATATATTACACTTGTGTATTTTCCACAAGGTGTCTTTTTACAAAGGCAATGTGGAAGAGAAGCAGATGGCGTTCCCCCGCTGGACTGCCACCGAGATTCTTTGAAGAAGGTAACTCGTCTCGAGTCTGTCCTGAGTCGCCCCGGTCAACCTTCGTCCCAGGTCTAAAACAAAATCCAGTCCCTCCGAGCTCCAAGAACCGCCGGATTCCAATGCCACCGCCACGAAGGCATGGGTCCGAGTGACTGCGGCGTACTTTGATCTTTTGGCGACGGCTGCCTGGTTTGCGGCCTCGCCCGCTCCTGCTGATGTTGCTGCCAGATGCGATGCCGCAAAGGTGTCTGACACTGTCACATCCCAAGTGAGACATCTCCCACATGACCAGGGAATAAGCGTCACGCCGTCCGGCCGTTTCCGTCAGCGTATTTTGATTCCCTACCCGGCTGCGGATCCATGGCTGAGGAATAGAATGATTACATTGTGGAAGAAGCGAAGACCATATAGGGGGAGAAGGTTGTGGAGTAGAATTTCTGACCATCCCTTTCTAAACTGTCAACAACACGTGCGCGTCGGCAGGCTCTCACGATTTTACACGAATTGCAATGTGAAACGTTTCAAATTTCTTACAAATAATTACCCTACGTATGGAGGAACATTTAGACAGGTAATTATGTGTCACTATACGGCTCTTTATAGGTAAATTTAAGCATGGTGTCCTTCGCGTATAGGGTAAGGTTTCGCGTCGTGACGGTCGGTTAGGGTTAGTGTTAGGGTTAGTGTCGTCATTAGATTCTTCAGATTTTTGGGTCGTGAGGGTCGGTTAGGCTTAGTATTAGGGTTAGTGTCGTCATTAGATTCTTAAGATTTTTGGGTCGTGAGGGTCGGTTAGGCTTAGTATTAGGGTTAGTGTCGTCATTAGATTCTTCAGATTTTTCCGTTGGTTCTTTAGCAGTTGTTGGTGAAGCTAATAGCCTACAGCTTCACCAATAACTGCTAACATCAACTACCTTCTCCCCCCTATGGTCTTCGCTTCTTCCACAATGTAATCATTCTATTCCTCAGCCATGGATCCGCAGCCGGGTAGGGAATCAAAATACGCTTTCCGTCATCCCTGGTGAGCCCTAACGGTTCCTTCTGCGATGGAATATTCGCTCTTCTTAAGGCGCGCCATATGATGTCGTTCAGCATATTATGGCGTTGCTGTCTACCCGCGTTTTTTCTGCAAGCCAGACCGTGGAGTCCTCTGGCGTCGACTCTTTCTCCATAGTGACACAGTTGTGGTTCACAGAGAGTTATCCCGAGTCGCATTCCAACTGAAATCCTTATCACCTCGTCGGACAGGCGCAGACCCAGAGCTGTTACAGGAGGTGCTAACAGCCAATCTCCTGCGTGTGGTGCCTGAGAGGCTAAGAGTCGAGCCCGGTCAAGTGTTGTACTCGCTGACTCGTTCAGGGATGTCCATGCCTTTTTGATCCAGAGGCTATCCCATTCTCTTTGACGGTGTGCTGCTGATCCGGATGGTGGCTCAGATCCCGTGAATGTTGACCATGCGTTTAGCGCTGTGTCCACTAGGTCGTCCGAGGTGTCAGCTGTTTCTGGTGGCAGTATGTTTGCTTGAAGTTCGCAAGTGCTCGCAGCAGATGCCAAGAAGGCAGAAAGTGCCAGCGTTGCAGCACAGCGTATACCAAGACCACCATCCTTCACCGGTAGGGATGCCTGAAGCCACTTCTCGTCCGATAGCTCCACGTTCAGTATGCTTGATAAGTCTTTTCTCAACAAAGAATCAAATCTAGTGAGACTAGGACAGTCGACGCATAAGGCAGTGCGCATTGTGTAGAAGAGCTTTGGTACACTCAATCCATTACGTAATAGGATTAAAGCATCATGCGACTGAAGCATGGACAGCCTCCCTATAGCTCGTTCCAGGTCTTCTGCCTTCTTGCTCACTACCTTATCAATGGCCGGTCCAGGCATCAGAGGTGAGCCTAGCAGCGTCGCTTCTTCCAATGGCGTGTTCTTGAAACCGAAGAATGAGGGATCGTCGACCTTTTTGTCGGAGTCTTGACAAATGACCTCACATTTCGCGCGGTTGAGCATAAGTCCAAGTTTAGCTGACTCGTTTGCAATTAACTCGACGTCGTTGGCCACAACATCTGCCTTGCCTCCCAGTGTTAGATCGTCTGAGAATGCCACTCTTAACTCTGACTTCAGCTGTGATAAAAGTGGGTGCAGTGTTAAACAGAATTCCAGTGGACCCAACGGATCACCTTGCTGAGTTCCTTCTTCTGATCGTAGGACATTATTTTGAAGTATGCCTCAACATCGGACTGCATGAATATGAAGCGTGGGCGAAACGGTAAAGTTCCGGTATGTCTTTTGCAACAGCTTCCAAAAGTGAGTCCCTGCGAAGAGTGTTGAAAGCATTAGCAAAGTCTAACTTGACCAGAACACCACCATTTGTTTTCATCGAAGTGGCCCAGCGTCTGGTTGCATGTACTGCTGCTTCAGCGCCTCCAGGTACTCCAACCCCCAGTTGAACAGGGGCGAGTATATCTGATAGTCTGGCAACAGCGTGGGCGTTCGCGCATTTGGCTGCCAAGCGTCGCAACGTGTATCCGACAGCGATTGGTCTGATGCCTCCATCTTGTTTCCTTAAAGCAATTAGATTTGCCCCATAGATGACTTCGTTGACCTCGATCGGCAAGGCTCCTCCCAACATAAGGTTAACCAGCTCACTCAGACGGCGGATGAGGTTGCAGTCGACTCCAACAGAGATTAAGTCCTTGAGGTGTTGTGGTGTGATACCGTCTGGACCAGCTCCCGAACCTGCTGGAAATGAAGAGATGGCTTCGACGATTGATCGCTTTGAGATCTGTAATGGAGCAAACCGATCTGAAAGCTTTGGGTCACAAATTGGTCTCCTGTCTGTCGGAGCTGGCGGGTGCTTCGTCTTTAGTGCAGCCAGCGTCTCAGGAGTGTCGGGAGCTGGTTCGTCATCGCTGCAGATTAGGCGGATGGCAGCCTTGTAGTTGCCATCTTCTAGTTTGCTGGCAACTGCCGATGCGAGGTACTTTCCCGAATCACGTTTAATCGGACCTGTACGACGAACTGGCATTGGTTTAGTTTCATCTTCGTCTGTATCGTAGACCGGTCCTTTCAAGCGCCATTTCGTAACTCTAGAGATAATTAGCCGCGTTAGATTGTGTTTGACACCTCCTCGTTTTGGCTTAATAATAATAATAATAATAATAATAATAATAATAATAATAATAATAATAATAATAATTATAATAATAATAATAATAATAATAATAATAATAATAATAATAATAATAATAATAATAATAATAATAATAATAATAATAATAATAATAATAATAATAATAATAATAATAATAATAATAATAATAATAATAATAATAATAATAATAATAATCCCTCTATCCTCGCCCAACCACATAGAGCGGGTAAAAGACGGAGCATGACTAAGATCATTAAGAATCGAACAGAGAGATGGCTATTCGATCCAGAATCACCGAGTGATGAGCAATGCCCTATCAGCAGTCGTGTGAGCCGTCACAATCAGGAAGAGGTTATGCTGGCGACTGTTAACGCCAAGTTGGAGGACGGCAACATTAGGGCCGCGGTCCGCATTTTGTGTGAGGGAGCCCAGCCAGCCGTTCCCTGCGAATAAAGACTCAAACTTCTGCAGGAAAAACACCCTCGGGATCTTTGCCCAGAAGCACTGAGGGGCCTACCTGACCCTGCTTCTGTGGTTGCATGGCAGGGGACGGCGGGGGAGGTGCTGGAGGCGATCCGTTCTTTTCCGGTGTGATCGGCTGGGGGTCCGGATGGCTTCAGACCGGGCCATTTGCTGGATCTGGCGGGACACAACGGGATGTCCCAGCCCCTTGTTGACGCTCTGTCAGATCTCACAAACCTTTTACTTCGCGGCGAATGCCCCCCTGAAGTCAGACCAACCTTGTTTGGAGGCAATATGATTGCACTTAACAAGGAATCCGGGGGATTAAGACCCATAGCTGTTGGCTATGTTTGGAGAAGATTAGCGGTCAAATGCGCAAATAGGTACGCAATATCCAGACTTCAAACTCATTTTGCACCACTGCAGCTGGGTATCGGCGTCTCGGGCGGCTGTTAGGCGGCGGTCCATGCTACACGACGGTTTGTCAACGGTTTGCGAGATGACCAAGTGCTAGTGAAACTGGACTTCAGCAACGCTTTTAATTCTTTGAGGCGTGATGTCATGTTAGATTCAGTTCATGAAATTATCCCTGAAATTTACCCGTTTGTTCATCAAGCATACTCGGTTCCATCAGTCTTCAAATTTGGTCACTTGCTCTTGTCTTCACAAGTGGGTCCCCAGCAGGGCGACCCGCTGGGCCCTCTGCTTTTTAGTCTTCCTCTGCAGCCAGTATTGCATGCGCTTGAATCAGACCTTAAAATAGGATTTCTGGATGATCTAATCCTCGGCGGCGATGTGGAAAGCGTGACCCGAGACGTGCAAGCTGTGGCTGGATTGGGTCCACGGTTGGACCTTCACCTCAATCCTGCTAAATGCGAGGTCCTCTTGCGGGACGCCACATTGGTATTGGTCCCTCCTCCTCTACGCTAGGGTCGAGGTGAATGAAATGAGCTTACCGGGAGCCCCTCTGTTTCGGGGCAGAGCGCTGGACGCTGCCCTGGAGAGTCATTCTGATATGTTCCGTCGAGCTCTGGACAGGTTGCAGTAGTGAATAAGGTAATGACACTCAAGCAGTGCTCCAGTATTGTATAGTGCGCCAGTAGCTCAACTGCTCCAGAAGCGGACCTGCTCCAGTAACGCAGTGCGCCAGAAACGCAGTGCGCTAGAAACACACTGCGCTAGAAACGAAGTGCGCCAGTAACGCAGTGCGCTAGAAACACAGGGTGCTAAAAACGCAGTGCTCCAGTAACGCAGTGCACTAGAAATGCAGGGCCCCATTTTACACAGTGCGCCAGTAGCGCAGCGCTGTGATTGGTTGTAGCGTTGACCAATGGGCAGTGAGTGGACAGAGCCTATTGTTAGGTGGCAGGTGCAGCGTATTGTCTAATCATCTAATGCAATCTACCTAATTGGCAAAATTCGATAAAGTAACGTTTATTGAGATCTGGTTATGTCCACGGTTTGACCCATTTTCACTACACACCTATAAATTTGCACCTGGATCATACTTCTCTCAGTCATAGGTCACCAAATGTTAATATTTTATCATTATTTTAGATTTGCTATTAAAACTTTATTAGTCCAATTGCAAGCCGACTGTCCACAGAATATGTACTTGTAACCATGTTTCGTATAAGACAAGATATTTTAATTTGTTTAAAATACAGTCCGTTTGTTTCACCCATATAGCTGGACTGTGAAAGTTTGCATTACGTGCTTGGCGCTAAATAAACAATTTCGCGATAGTTCTTTTTGCCCATCTGGATTTTGAACTCTGTTCTTCAATCCTTTGCTGTACAAGTCTGCCTTAGGCTTACATCTTTCATATTTGAACTTCTATTTTCCTGCGCTATTGTCCAAACTATGCTACTTTCATCTGTTCGAACTTACAAAATTTATGAGAAATAGTTTAATGCTGGTCTGAAATGCTACGATATTTACCTATAGCACCTAAAAACTGCACTAAATATTTACAAGTCATTGCAAAAGACTCAGTATTCTGGTCAAGCTAAAGACATTTTATCGTTTGTTCAGTAAGCGATTCCATATCAATCTGTGATGACTGACTTGAGAATATAGAACAAACTATAGGTCAACGTGGCATCATACTTTCACGCGTTTTGTAAGTATCGAAGCATTTCAGACTGAGCAGAGACCAATAGGCCAGAGCAACCGATATTGATTTTAATTGAAGACTGTTATTTACATAACGATCAGCAATCTGCAGGTGATTGTCGAAACCTGCAAGTACCAGCTTTCGAGCATATTTGACATTGTTAACTTGTAGTTATGATCCATTGGTTTTGACACATTGTTCTCATGTGTTAGATGAAGTACATAGTGTAACAGATAAATCTGGTGAGAACAACAACACGGTCTTCCTTGGACTCATATATACTATAAAAGTAACATAATATAACAGTGAAGTTCATATAATGATTACAAGACCGTTGAAAAATGATGGACGATCAAGACGTGCATTCGTGCAACCGGAAAATGTCCAAGACATCGAAATGGACACTGAATCTCAGCCAGAATACTGTAAGTACATGAACAGCATTTAGTACATATATAATTATAGCCTTTTGCAACTTGCATTTTGCCATGTGATTTGAATAATGTTCAGTAATTTGTCTACATAGGCTATTAAAAAATAAATGTTTTAGAATTAAGCAGACCTTACAATTTACGTTTAAGTGCATGCATAATCTTTCGCATGGAGAACTTACTTATAACTTCTTTAGTTTGACATCCCAATCCAATCCTTACCTTTTTTTTTAGAAAAACACGATTTGCAGAGGAATTGTCGCGAAAGATTTTTTCTAATAGACTAAATTAATAGGCAGACCTTAATAAATCGTGTTAGCGACACGATGATCAAAATTAATAAGCAAAAAACTTTAATGGTCTCTCCCACTGCTTTCACAGCCAATACTTTGTATATACTTGAAGCATTGAAAGTTTTAATTACAGTTATGAGCATAGTTATGGCAATGAATTAATGTAGGCCCTATCACACTTTATATGCTTGCACTGCATAACATGCTATTTATGAGCGTATGGTTTTTAAACATTGTATAGACCTACATGCATTATGTCTATGTATAAAGCGATTATTTTTTATTGTTAGTCACATGTTACTGGTATAGCCTATTGAAATGTCAGATTGCCAGGTCGTTGACAGACATAATCTATAGTCTACACAATGGACATTGAAACTGCACGCAGGTGTACATAATTTAGGATACACATTTTGAAGACAAAATTCATGGCCTACGCTATCTCTAGCTCTATCCATCTGTAGCACATGATCATACTCTAAACTGCTGCCATAGATTTATTTGTGGTATTGCTAGCATGTTAATATGATAAATATTAGCATTATTGACAATAGCATTGGAATTGAAGTGATATTTACCTAAGTTTAAAATATGATTTTTCTTCGCAAAAAATGTTACTTTGATATAGATATGCCTAATATGTTAAATCGATCGTTTTTCTAGGTTACGCGGGACATTGTTTTGTGACGCCCAAATTGGATGCATCAAACAGCTACCTCCAGACCATACAAATGGAATGGACATTTCTATCGAAGAACTGAGCCGGAGTCTAGAAATGGTTGACATGCTAAACGGGCGTACGATAACGTCGATCGCTGGGCGCATTATACCAGTCAGAAACATTGCCGGTAATATCATCTGTCCAACCGGAGACGACTGGTACGATGGCACGGCAAATATCTTGAATCAATTTTCATCTCAAGCAGGCATGGGTCGGGGCACTCGCACTTACAAGTCAACCAATAAAGTGGACGTGAGACGTTCTTACTTCTGGAAGAGCAAATGGGCCATTCAACCACCAAAAGGACGAGCATCAACCTTGCTACGACGCGTAGAATGACGCTTGATTGTCTGAATACGATAAAGTTCATATCTTAGATTTGGCGTTTGTATCTTTTAAATTTTTTGGGAGCTGGTCAGATTTTCAAGAAAATCCTACAGTTTAAGTTTATGTATGAAAGGTAGGACGTTTAGTTTGGACAGAGGGATTAAATGAGGGATCGTAAAATAGTTAAATCATATCTTTTCATATTGCAAAAGACTGAAGAAATGAAGTTTTATTCAGCAAACATTTTAAGGGTGAGTTCACTCTATATTAAAAAGAGCCATGCAATGACAGTTTACTTAGTTGAGAAGGTTGAAAATTAAGGTTTGACTGTTAGCATTATTGTTGCATAGGGTGCAGAGATGCATAATATTGCAATGTGCAGACATCAACGAGGGATGCATGGCTGCAGAGTTGTTTTGTTTTATAATTGATTTAATTTGTAAAGTTGCATGAGACTATGGCTTTAAAGGTGAGCATTGTAAGCATTGCATTGTAAAATTGATGACTTTTCAGGAAACAGAGACGTTTCATCAAAATATTTAAAACAGAACAAAAGTTATATCACTTTTAGTGAGGACACCCACCTTTTTTGACGTTTTTTGAATCATCCAAAAAGCCGAGGGTGGTCTCACTAAAAGTGATATAACTTTTGTTCTGTTTTAAATATTTTGATGATATTTCGTCATGTGTAAATATGAATTGTCTATCAGCCTGTAAAAATTTCATTTTGAAATTCTTACTTTTGGCCAAAATATTGGCAAAAACCTACTTTTTGTTGCGTTACGTTTTTGAATCGTCAAAAAACTGTGGGTGGCATAACTTTTGCTTTGTGTTAAATATTTTGATGAAATCTGGCCATCATATGTAAATATGAATTGTCTTTAAGACTGTAAAATTTCATTTTGAAATTCTTACTTTTGGTCAAGATATTAGCAAAAAACCTAGGGGGGTCTTTTTTTTGCCCACCCTGTATATACATGTATATAGGGTGAAACGAAAGTTCGTTCACCGTTTTCAAAATGCGCTATCTCAGTAAGGGCTTCATATTTCTTTATAATATTTTGTCAGTGTATACATCAGTCAAATGAAAGATACTGGTACAAATTTTATTATGATCCGTTCCGTTTTCGTCATTATTTCTAAGACAACCATTTTTTGCGGGAAAAGCTGCGTTCATCAAATTAGCGCAATAAAGAAACTGCGTATACGCCTAGCCTCGCATACAAGCGTGACAAGACACTGTTGTAACCTATATATATATATATATATATATAGGACATACACAGACGTAGGCTATTAGAGTACAGTGTCTCCTTTCTGCTTAACGACAGCACTGACTCTGGCATGACTGGATCAGCGTCTGAAATGTCCCAACTGCTATCAATCTCCACGCTCGTTGGAGGCGATGCTTGAGCTGATCAGCGTTCTTTGGCTCATAATCTTTATAAACGCTGAGAGATAAAATACTCCACAAGTTCTCAATAGTAGAGAGGTCCGGAGAGTTGGGTCACCAATTCTTCGGCTTTATGTGTGACGGGAGGTTGTCGTCAAGCCACTTTGTCGTCACAGCTGATGTATGACAGCGTGCGCCATCTTGCTGAAATACTCCTAGGTCATTGTCAACAAACAACTTTCGTTGCATGACACTGTCGTTGTCATTTTCTCTCTCGAACGCTGACTTCACGATCTGCGCGAGAATGTTGATGATGTATGTAGTACTGTGAGTTCAAACTGGTTTCCATTTGGCATAAATTGAAGTTTAGTAAGACTCATGGTAGTCTTCCCAACCCAAACCATCACCGACGGACTAAACTTCATCTGTGGAGCAGGCGGAACCTTCCTATGCCGGGCAGAGTCAGTGCTGTCATTAAGCAGAAAGGAGACACTGTACGCTAATAGCCTACGTCTGTGTATGTCCTAAATAGGTAACAACAGTGTTTTGTCACGCTTGTATACGAGGCTAGTCGTATACACAGTTTCTTTATTGTGTTAATTTGATGAACGTAGTTTTTCCGCAAAAATGGTCGTCTTTACATTTTCTTATAAATAATGGCGAAAACGGACCGGATCATAATCAAATTTGTACCAATATCTTTCATTTGACTGATGTATACACTGACAAAATATTATAGAGAAATATGAAGCCGTTACTGAGATAACGCATTATGAAAACGGTGAACGAACTTTCGTGTCACCCTATATAATTGTGGAATTCTGACGCGTCACCTGCTGGACAAAATGGCGCTCGTTCCCTGTATTTTATACTCTGCAATGGCTGCAGCCGGTGAACGGAGTCGTTTATATTGATCCATATGAAATGTCTTCTTGATATTCGGCATGACAGTCGTTGCTTAGCGAAATATAAACAGACTTATGTGACTAATGCGACATTGCACTCTGAAACTCAGCTAGAGGACGTGTTTTAAATAAACGATGTTTTGCAGTTAATTCTGTTTATATTGCGGCATCTTTTGCCACCAGAATCCAAATAGAAGGACACAATGCCGGATGAGTCGTAAGTTCTTTTTAATATTTAGCAGCCTTACAACAGACAAAAGACCGATCCGTGCGACCAGAGTGCTTCTCAACAGGATTTGAACTTCACGATTTATTCAGATTTTCGCATAATTTAACTTAACGCGCGGTCACCAGCAATGATTAAAACCGCACAGTAGAGACCACACCACCCATTTTAACAGAATCATCTTGACAAACTGCTGCAGGGTTGCGCAATGAAATTAAATAATATAGCTTATAAAGCAGAATAAATTTTTCACTAGTGATTTATTGAGCAACAGATATGAAGCCTTTTTTTTTACCTTACATTGTTGGTAACCTAATTTAAAAATCACTCACTAGTTAAGGAATAACACCGAAAGTTGAACAATTTCATGCAGGTGATTGCATTTGCTCTATCTTCTTAAACAGTTTTTAGAAAAAAAACACGCACTTTTTGCGTTATTTTTTTCATTTACTCTTTCAATTTTTATGAGATCATTCCACTGTTTAGTGACAGCTATTGTGTTTAATTTCCGTGCCTAAAAATATACCAGTTGAATTTTGAGTGGCGCGACAGACACTTCTTTCTTCTGAACTTCATGCATTTAAGATGCCCTTTGCAACCAGTGATTGAAATAACACAAAATTAATTCTTAGCATCTTTTAGCGACTCTGGAGTTGTAACGACTGTGGAGATTGCAAAATACGGATAAAATTCAAAAAGACAAGAAAATTAAAATAGTCGGAAATGACACGTACTGCCATAAAAAAACACTCAAGTGACTCCATGGATTACAAGTACGAACACAAACTCATGCAACTGCTACACTCAAAAGATGACACATCATTGATGATCCACTGGTTTGTGGCAAGCAGTGATCGCACAAAAGTTACACCATAAAAAACAATGTTTCACCAGCCCTGACAATTCTTGGCATTGACATTGAGGACATAGCTAATTCAGACTCAACTCGCCGAGATATTCTACCAAATACGAAAAAACAGAAACGATAAACGTGCAGGTCATCAAATTTGCTCTGATTATAATACTGGGTTCAAATGTTAATTGATGATGCACATTTCAGCCCCCTATAAGCCTATCGCCATGCCAGATGTATGCAAAAGGAATAGGTGGTTAAAAAATAAATAAAACTTATGGATGTTTTTTCGACGCATCTGTCTGTTAACCATAAAATCTTGGTCAAGGCAAATGTTCACATGTTCTGAATAACAATCTGCACACTCCAGGCTTTCGAGTCATTCGGCAAGGTAGCATATATTACACTGAAGAAATGAGACGGTATCTCATTAATTCTTTCAATTTTTATGAGATCATTCCACTGTTTAGTGACTTGGTTATAAACAATTACCACAATTGTTTATAAGCACATTTTCTTCCTGCCTGCCAACGTTTATACCAGTCCTAAAACTCTTCAATGACTCCGTGTAACATGCTGCTAAGTTTTCAACATACTTAAATTGTGCTCAGCGGAAGCCTGTGTTACAGACGATAAACAAAAAACTACAGAGCTAAACCTTGAGAACACTGGAAGCTAGTGAGTGTAGAGTGGCATGAGCTACAAACTTTTTCACCAAAATATTTTGACCAGATAGGAGAAAGTTAACTTAAAAATTATTTGGTACTAAAAATGTCATTTTCGTCAAGCTATAAAACTTTCCATGTTTTGAGCTGTCTCTAGAATTTCTTCTATAAGCCTAGAAAATTTAAGAGATTCTGCTACTTAGGGAGTCAAATGCTGCAGATAAATCATACGAAGGATTGCAATGGGAATCAGTAATCTCCTCTTTCACGAAGAGAGAGTACTGATCAGCTGGAAAGAGCATAAAACAAATTAAGAAATCATCATCAATATCACTGGGCTCAATGCCCGTAAGAGTCCGACGCCACTCTCTGTTTGAGTTTGTCTCGCGTCATGCTGCCCAGCTTCAACAGGTCCGGTCAGCAGGTCTGCTCCATACCATTAATATCTCGGAGCAGCTAGACCATCTTGTCTGAATTAAGAGAATATTCAAAGAGAGACATGAAAAAACCATGGGTCAAAGCCCGTATGTGTCCCACGCTCTCCCCCGACTCTCTCCACCGGTCTGTACTGACCGGCCTGTGCATGTCTGCTCCACATCATGACACCTTGAAGCATCTGGGTCGCACTGTAACTTGTGTCGTGGTTTTTGCGGATTTAAATCGTCTTGGTCTTTTACTGCCAGCGTATCGCCACCCATCTGGCAAACCTTCCTCCTTTGTCCGGGCTTAGGACCGATGTAGTGCGATATACTATCCGGCAACAAGAACGATCCGGTGACACGAAACGGAGTATCCCCCCTGAAAGCTATCCGGGGGGATGAATTAATCTATCCCCCGGATGGAATTAACCGGTCTATACTATCCGGGGGGATAAACCATTATATCCTCTTTTTTGAAAAATACGCATAATAAAAACATTTTTACTGTAATCAAAATTTAAAGTGACTCTAATTGTTTTAAGTGTGCTAAGCAATGCTCAGATAAAGGCAACTCGAATTTATTTAGTGAATCTGAGTGGCACCCTATAATCTTAATCCCATTGACTTTTCTCAAAGTCAATGGGATTGGATTCTCTCTGCAAAAGTAACTTGTCCAGTCCGCATTTCTATAGCAGAGTCATAGCATTTGTTTATTTAGAATATTTTACGTAGTGCCTCTTCAAGGTGGGCTGGCCGGAATCGCTCCCGACTTAACTACAACTAAATAGGACAGTTTTTAGATTCTTAAGGAACAGAGTGGAATGACCCATGGGCATGCAATGAGCGCTGTGAAAAGGGGTTGGCCATTCCCATTCCAGATTTTAGAACCCACTACAGAGAATGAACGGTGATGTCGAATAGCAGACCGCGAGTGAACCAGCTCAGCTTGGTCTGCCAACCGAAAAGTAAATCGACGCTGGACATCCGAGGTTGAAAAACAAGAGTTCTTTCAGACATAATGAGGCTAGTCCATGAAGGCACTACCTAAGCAACACACAGACCCTGCAGGCAATCCGCTGCGGGAAAGGGGACCAATGCAAGACATCCCGCATATTGTATAGGACATGACCAAATATTGTGATATGCCCATAAGTCGCGACGCAGTTCATCCAACCTGTTGCAGACAAATTATTGATGGACAAGCAATGGTTCAAGCAATTATAGGGAACCTCCAAACGCGAAGACATTTGGTGACCTGACAGATACAGTGGATACCTGTGTACAGGTAGCCTACTTTCGATTGACTACAAGAGGGTTAATAATTATTGCCTTCGAAAGATATAGTGGACATTGCTTTTAACAGTGAAATCGTACAGAAAATTACCACCACAACTCTGTCACTGTGTGGAGTCGTGAAATACTTCGTTGTCAGAAAATTGGGTGAATGTTCTTGGTAGGCCTTATGCTTGAAAGAAAGACTGATCTAGCTTTGAACATTCCTGTCTATATATTCAGCTCTCAACAGCCACATTTGGAGATATGGACTAGAGCGGTTGCTGGTGGTTACGTGAAAACAGATAAGGTGTTGTCCACTGCCGGGTCATATGTGTTTTATATTTAACGGTGTTTTGGTGATGTCAGGAACATCAGCGGAACGGAA
The DNA here is from genome assembly GCA_949752735.1 of Lumbricus terrestris. Lineage (NCBI taxonomy): Eukaryota > Metazoa > Annelida > Clitellata > Crassiclitellata > Lumbricidae > Lumbricus > Lumbricus terrestris. Next base: position 27,789,466 of record OX457045.1, on the reverse strand, counting down.
GCTCATCCAAATCACGTAACTATGAAGAATTGAGTGTCCTTCATGCTACAACTGGATGTGATATGACATATTTAGCAGCAATCAGCTGAAAGAATGCATGAATAAACTACTTGAAAGTTGCCACTTACTTTCTACATTTGGAACATTCCATTATGAGCTCATTACCAAGCTGTAAGTTTGGAAAGGCCCATTTTTCTAGATATTGATGTTCAGATATCATCCTCACCTTCATCGAATGGAGTGTGGTGGAAGAAAGTAATCTTTACCAGAGTGTGCCAAAACCACATTGTAGAGTTTGTCTACAGCAAATTATGTGAAGTTGACAAACGTAGCATCAGGCCCTGCTGCTATCGAAGTGCGATCTTGTTATGTGCACTCAAGTGCAATTGCATTGACAGCCGCAAGGCCTGAATTGACTCTACGGTACGTTATATCCGTCAAGACATGAAAAGTTGAAACTATTGATAGGCCAAGAAATGAAACATTGAAGCATGCATCCTGTATATACATAAAGCCAGCAATAGTTAAACTGCAGTGCAGTCATAGGCTACTAAACATTTTCACTATAGGTATGACAATTTCACTGCATAACATTGCATGTGATTTTGTTGGAAGCAAATGACATGAAAATTACTAGTCCAGACTAAAATCAAGTCGCATATGTTCAAGACATCACTCATAGCCAGTTGAAGTTTTGTCCACCATTTTGGTTTTTGGTTTTCTGGCAGTGTCACATAATATATTCCGTGCTTTTAATTTCATCACTTTCCTTAATTCCGAAAATTCTCATTTACATTCTGAATTGATGTATTCATTCGATACAGAAATTCACTAACAGCCAATTCAAGAATCTGGCCGCCATTTTGACCGCCATTTTGGTGTCCAGGCAGTGATATATATGTGACATTGGTTTTATCACAAGCCTTGACCTTGAAAATGTTGATTTAGACCCTGAAATCATGATTCCATTGCATACATAACTTCACTTATAGCCATTTTAAGATTTTGTCCGCCATTTTGTCCGCTATCTTGGTTTCCTTACAATGCTACATGTTACCTTGCATTCATTGCATTCCTTGACCCCGAAAATGTTGATTTAGACCCTGAAATTATGATTTCATTGTATACATAACTTCACTTATAGCCATTTTAAAATTTTGTCCGCCATTTTGTCCGCCATCTTGGTTTCCGTGCAATGCCACATATGTTACCTTGCTTCCATTGCATTCCTTGACCCCGAAAATGTTGACTTAGACCCTGAAATCATGATTCCATTGCATACATAACTTCACTTATAGACATTTTTAGATTTTGTCCGCCATTTTGTCCGCCATCTTGGTTTCCGTGCAATGCCACATATGTTACCTTGCTTCCATTGCATTCCTTGACCCCAAAAATGTTGATTTAGACCCTGAAATTATGATTGCACTGCATACATAACTTCATTTACAGCCATTTTAAGATTCTGGTCGCCATTTTTTCCGCCATTTTGATTTTCTTGCAGTGCTGCATATGTGTATTTAGTTCCATTGTATTCCTTGCACCCTATAATCTTAATTTAGAGTTTAAAATCGTGTTCCTGTCACATACAATACTTTACTTATAGCCATTTGAAGCAACTGACCGCCATTTTGTCCACCATCTTGTTTTCCCATTGAACGGCCAAAAATCCAGCTTGCTAACAGCGATTTTCGTTTTCAGCAGGGGTCAAATTAGTCTAGAAACACCGGTTAGCAAATTGTTACATGATTTGCTTCTAACAGTGATTTCTAGAGCCCTTTTGGAATTCCAAGCCTTGTCTATTTTGACCAAAATTCTTATTAGCGAAGCGGTGTTAAGTCAGTAGCGGAATTGTATTCTATTCTTAGAACATTCGGAAATCCGTGCTTGAAATGTGATCTGATTGATCTAGCCCATTAATATTTTTAATAATGAAATTGCAACGGGCATTTTACAAGACAGTGTTCTTTTTGTGTGTCTGTATGTGCACTTGCTATAGCGCCCCTTCATTGTCTCCACTCAGAGTCGCTCCCGACTACAGAGCGGACACTGCATCGAAGTTTCAAGACAAAGCGCACGAGCAATTGCAAATAAAGGACTTGCCCAAGGTCCCTACGCGGCGACTTGAGGTGGGTTCGAACCTGCGGCTGCAAGTCGACCTCACTTGCAGAACGTACGTGCATCAATGACACCAACCTATTCCACGCTGTTACTTGCTCATACGTTAAGCGAGTCCTATAATTTTTTTTATTATAGTCGTCGGATGTCGAACCGGTGGTCTTTGATCACATATAGATAGGCCCTATCTCTGGAACTATAGTCTATAGGCGGTTAGACCTATCTGCCTCTATCCTTCACCCCTCGTCGTTCCACTCAAAACTAAAGTACCGGTATCGCCGCTTTATTATATATGTAAGTGAGTATATTCTTTATCAAGTTTAATGTATCAGCTGCAAACGCACTCTGATTTACAAGCACATAAAAACACGACACATAAAAACAAATACAAGACAAATATGGCAGCCATCAACGACGCCAACTAAGACACAACATACAAAACAAATACAATTACAAAGCTGGTAGCCAGGAACGGCGCCCATCAGAAACTCTAGTCTACGATGTTACAGAAAGTCACTACGACAGATAGAGTCAATGGCAAAGATGACGCCCGAAAGCAAAATCGAGTCACCACCGACGAACTCTAATTTAGGCTGAGTTGAAAGGCTCTTCACTTTTTTTATTCAAATGCTGGACCCTATTTTCGTAACAAAAATTCCCAGGTGGCGACTCCAACTGATTTGATAGTAAACAGTCGTGTGTTTGTGCGTGCATAAGCATGACGATACGAGAATTCCAAGAAAACATACGAGCAAAATGGGTGGAACGCACAGACAGATTGGCATGAGTCGGAGTCACATACATCTACAACTACAGTGGACTACTATTAAGAACATATTGACTCGGTCCGGAGTGAAGTGATTACTAGACATAATGATGATCTGTATCAAAGAACTAGTATTTTTGATTAAAAGATATATTGTTAATTAAACATGCACATTTACAATCATACAATGAAAATCCGATTTACTTATTTGGCGTATCACTAATTATGATTATCTTATTGCTTATCTGTGCTCCAAAGTTGAGATATGTGATATATCGTTTATGTAGTGTAAATCGGCCTTGAAGTAATTCTGTAGATTCTCTGTAGATTCACTGTATGAAGATAAGCAACCCGGTGCTATATTTGAAGAGGATGATGAGATACTGCCAAGCGGTGGAATCCAGATCGAATACCAGACGAGACAATAGTCAATACATCCGTAGCGTCAAATAATCATACTCCAATCAATGAGAATTTCCTTCCCAATTGAAAATGACCTTGAAATGTCAGCCAGAGACAACGAGCCCAAAATCGTTTCTCTCCACACGAAATGTCTCACCAACCGTCCCAATCACAATGTAGACTTCACGGACGTTAGAGCTCGCAACTTTGAACTTCTAAATCGCCTCAACTCTCACACGGATGCCTCGTACTGTTTTACAACCAGATACGAGCATAATTCTCATCCTCACCATTGAATAAACTTCAAATGAATTGCCAGCCGCAACTGAGCAACCATCTTTCTCAATGTTCACGCAAGGAATCAACCGTTTCTGTCGAATTTCAATGACGTGGCTGTTTCCATTCAATTCCGACCGCTACGCTCATTTCGATGCTTTAATTGGTTACGCGTCGATGCAAATGTTTTCGCTTACGTAGCGTCCGTAGTAACCGTTTGACGTCACCATGACTGCCTCGCTCATATACGCAAGATTCGTGGTTTCCTATTTACTAATCCACTAGACGCCAAATTATAAATCTAGATACGCCGATTAAATTGTCTAGCTTAACTCTTACTTAGAATTAACCATTAACATGCAATTTGATTAGTTTATTGTATAAGAGCGATAATTTGCTACAAATACCCCCTCTTTAAAAGACTACTCGGGCTTTCTAAACTTACCTACTTATACATCAACTAATCATTTATCAACGACCTTATTCTACCTCACGAAACAACATAACTCAACTAGAATATAACTTATCTAATCATCTTTCATTACTTAGTAATGACTCATTTAGTTACTATGTCAGTCCTCTACTTAGATAATCAGATATTACATTATTACATCCCTTAATGTAACGTATTGTGAAGGAGTAATTTTGCAATGCTAGACTCCATCTCATCACTCTTGCATTCCTCATTCTTCCCTCCTTCATGTACTGTAGTCCACAGTGGTTCGTCTCTATTGTGAACTGTCTTCCACACAAGTACCTGTCAAATCTACTCACTCCCCACATAATTGCTAGACATTCCCTTTCTTCAATTGAGTATCTCCTCTAACTTTCTAACAACTTCCGACTTGCATGTGCAATTGGGTGATTCACTGCACTGTATTGTTGCATAAGTACACATCCAATTCCCTTTCCAGATGCATCTGTTTGAATAATAAATTCTCTTCCTAAATCAGGTAGTCCTAGAATTGGTGCCTTAGCTAGTTCATCTTTCAACTGTCTAAAACTATTACCCAACTCATAATTCCACTCAATTTTATCTGATGCTGTCCTTTTCGTGAGATCACTCAAGGGTGCCATTAATTCTGCGCAATGCGGAATGAATTTTCTGTAATAATTCACCGCACCTAAGAAGCTTCTTACTTGCTTCTTGCTCCTTGGTTGTGGCATTTCCACAATTTTGTCCACTGACTCCCCTTTAGGACTTATGTCATCATTGTCTAAAGTATGACCCAAAAAATCAATACGGCCATAACCTAAAGAACATTTCTTAGGTTTCAACGTTAAGTGAGCACTTCTCACTCGCTTGAAGAATTCTCTTAAAGTTCTCAAATACTCCTCCCATCCTTTTGTATGTGCTAGTATGTCATCCACATAGCTCTCAAGATTCTCCGCTCCATACAATATCTTCCTAATATTTTTAAACTTCTCAAATTATAATATCTTACTAGTTCTCATCTAACCTTACTAAATAAAACTCATTTTCTTAATATTAGTTTCCATTGATGACTCACTCTCATCTCAACTCAAGCTTCTTCAACTTGTTTACTTTTATCTTGACTATAACCTCATCATCTCATTTCTCAAATTAACTCTGTATCAGCATGAGTGTTTGGATAAACGGTACACTCAACAAACAACATGTTACTACACCAATTAGTTTCTATTTCACTCCTTAACTACTCATCCACTTACAACTATTGTACTACTATACCATCATGACCACTTAGTCAACCATGTCCAAGCTGCATAACTATTTAAACTAAATAACTCAAATGAACTTAAACTCACATTGTACTTTATTTATAACCGTCTTAACTTATTATCTCACCTATGGATACATCTACCAACTCATGTCTACAGCTCTTCTTCTCTTGTCTTGACCACTTGTCGGGTCACTACATGAGTTCCATGTCTTACTATTAGCATTCTTTCTTTTCAAGTTCAATGTACTTCCATTTCTTGTTTCTGAATCTCTAGTATTTCCTTCCTTCCAACTGAACATATTTAAATCTCCGCAAGACTTCCATCTTACTCTTTCTAATGACTCAGTCTCTCTACTAAAGTCATTACGATTCTCTCTTTCATTAATAGCACTTTTAGGATATGACCTCTTCTTGTCATTCCATGTTCTTCCTCTCCATCTACTCTCGTCATGGCATACTCCACCTGTTTCTCTCTGTTTTCTTACAGACTCATTACCATAGGTCTTTCTATACCATGGTTTATTCTCCCAATATCTTCCCTTAGTCTCAACTATGTCTCGTTCACCTCTACACCTCCAATTTAACCTACTAGACCTATCACTGTCTACTCCATTGTTCCTGTTGAACTCTCTAGACCTTTGTCTATAATTTCTCCTATTGTAACGGTTCACATATCTCTCGTTCCAATTCACATTTCTCCTATTCGCTTCATTATCATCTGTATCTCTTCTTGTCTCTTAGACTGGATTTCACATCTCCTGTAATTATTCTCATTATTCTCCCAATCAACTTGCTGCCTCCTATGTTTCTTCTTATTCTCATTAACACTACTTGATTCATACCTGTGATCATATATCAATCTTGAGTTTCTATTAACTCCAACGGTTCACCATTGAAACTCTTCTTCTCCTTGGTTTATGCAAAAAACCATTCTTCTTCTTATATAGAACCTCATCTGTTCTATTATCCTCTTCGTTCCTGACTAATGCTTTGTCCCAGCACTTCTTCAATATTTCGTCTATACTCTGTAATTCTTGAATTTCTTTCTTCGTAATATTCAAGTTCGGCTATTCAGTCACGTGCAGTGGTTTGTACTTCGCTACCTTCTTTGCCTCTGCTCTCGGTTCAACTGCTGCCATCGTTTCGCGTTCGTCACTATTCTTTATGACATCACTTACTACTTCGTCATTTACATCGCTCATGACGTCACATTCGAATCGTACTTTCTCCTTCGTTTTTCGTCTTTGTGATTCATCACTCACAGTTCTCTTGATTGTCCCTCTATTCTCAACTGTTTCGACTATCTCCTTTTTATTCGCATTATCTCTCTCTTCGTCTTTATCATTGTAGATAGTCTCATCTGGAGTTTCATTCCCTACTAGATATTTTAATCCTTTCACTCTTCCAATGATTACGGGTATTGCTGGTTCCTCCACGACCATTGCTTCGACATTTCCAGTAAAGTGCTCAGCGCTCGCTCTCAATATTTATCTTCGCCACTGGAAAACATCTCAGACTCCCATCTACTAAAATACAGTGCGTTTCTTTTCCCGTTAGATCACTATCTCTGATCAATGACCTCTTGACGATGCAAGGGCTTGAACCTGAGTCGTACTGACAACTCGTACTCACGCCATTTACTTTAACCTGACATTCGTTACGACTTTCTAAATCAATACAACCATCTTTCCTTTCTATTACCATGGCGCTTACTGCCATATGCATCGGTAATTCCACTTCTATCTTCTTCTTCTCCTTTCGTTCTACTGCTTCTACAAATTCGCGCGGTTTTACGATTTATCGCTCTTGTGCTACCTTGTACGCACTGTTCTCGTAAACCATCACCTCTGCTGCTGCATGTTTAACAAATCTCTTTTGTTTATGCACACATTCAAATGACTTGTGCCCCGCTTTTCCACAAATAAAACAATTTACTTTGTGTTCTGCAGCCTGTTCTCTCTCTCTCTAGTGAATCCTCTGTTTAAATTTTCACCGTGGTTCACCTCTCTATTCGGTCTCATATCACCTCTACCTCGGTTCACATTACTCCTAAATCGCTCCTTGGATTTATCATCAAATGGTCGAGTGTTAACTCTGTCGATGTGGAATTTAATTACTGGCAGTATATTTATAGCCATGCGTCTCGATATATGATTCCGCCCACGACAACATCTCGCTCAAACTGATTTTCCCCTTCTCCTTAATAAACATTTGCAACTCGCTGCTGCATGTCAGAAAGAACCGATCTTTCAGTCATAAATCCTCCATACCCTCGTATGTTTTCTCAAATCCGGCCTGCAGTAGCCATTGTTGCATGTACCTTCGCAATCTGTGCACGAAGTTCGAAGGTGTCTCACCTTGCTCCATTTTACTCGTTTTAAACCTGTTGCGGTATCCGCCTTCGGTTAATTTAAATCTCTTTAATAGGTGTCCCTTCAGACACTCGTAACTTTGTGCTTCTTCAGCTGACAAACTTTGATAGACCTCCAGTGATCTTCCTTCAAGGTGCCAAGCTAGCATCAAAGACCAAACTTCAACCGGCTGCATGTGCAAGTAGTGCATGTCCGTTCGAATCGCACTAAATACGCGTCCAAACAATCCTTCGTTTCATTAAACACGGGAAACTTAATGTCCTTCATGCCTTTGTGATTATAGCTTCCCTGGTACTGGCTATCTCCAATCATCGTATATGTGGCTTCACCTCTGTTCTGCTCACCTCTTGCCTCTATTTCCTTGAGTCTCACTTGGACTTCTAGTCTCTTAATTTCTAGATCCCTGTCCCTAATCTCCTTTGCTTCAGCTGCTTGCTGCTGACGTTCAATCCTGGCATCATTTGCTTCCCTCTCCATCCTCACGTCATTTGCTTGGCGCTCACGCTCAAGTCTGGCGTCATTGGCTTCTCTCTCCATCTTCACGTCATTTGCTTGGCGCTCACGCTCAAGTCTGGCGTCATTGTCTTCTCGCTCAAGTCTTGCCTCGGCTAACTTGGCTAATTCTCGTGCCTCAGCTTTGGCTTCTTTTGCCGCTTCTCTCTCGTCAGCCCTCTGCTGTCGGAGTTCATTTTGTCTTTCTCTAACAAATTCTTTCAACTCCTCTCCTTGCAACTTCAATCGTTCCCCAAGTGCAATCCATTGATCAAAATCTGTAGTCGACATTCTTATTTACTTAATTTTTTTAAAGTCCTAGTAAGTTTCACTTAAATAGCCACGTGCTATTAAATTCTCCAAAATTCACAATCAACAATTATTGTTATTCGAATAACTAATAATGTTTCGCAGTGTGCCCTCTTAGACCTAACAGAGATATACTCAGCTGTCTAACTCTATAGATTATCGCACGGAGTTCAATAAGGTTAAGCCAATGCTTCACATAATGCTGCAATGTTCGATAACAGATTCTCTACCGTACTAGTTAAGTCTTTGACTTCAAATGTTAGTAATGTTCACTTTAATTAACAGTTACTACCGGTAATTAATATCCCGGTACTCGGGCAACCCCATCACTGTAGCCTATTAAGAACATATTGACTCGGTCCGGAGTGAAGTGATTACTAGACATAATGATGATCTGTATCAAAGAATTAGTATTTTTGATTAAAAGATATATTGTTAATTAAACATGCACATTTACAATCATACAATGAAAATTCTATTTACTTATTTGGCGTATCACTAATTATGATTATCTTATTGCTTATCTGTGCTCCACAGTTGATATATGTGATATATCGTTTATGTAGTGTAAATCGGCCTTGAAGTAATTCTGTAGATTCTCTGTAGATTCACTGTATGAAGATAAGCAACCCGGTGCTATATTTGAAGAGGATGATGAGATACTGCCAAGCGGTGGAATCCAGATCGAATACCAGACGAGACAATAGTCAATACATCCGTAGCGTCAAATAATCATACTCCAATCAATGAGAATTTCCTTCCCAATTGAAAATGACCTTGAAATGTCAGCCAGAGACAACGAGCCCAAAATCGTTTCTCTTCACACGAAATGTCTCACCAACCGTCCCAATCACAATGTAGACTTCACGGACGTTAGAGCTCGCAACTTTGAACTTCTAAATCGCCTAACTCTCACACGGATGCCTCGTACTGTTTTACAACCAGATACGAGCATAATTCTCATCCTCACCATTGAATAAACTTCAAATGAATTGCCAGCCGCAACTGAGCAACCATCTTTCTCAATGTTCACGCAAGGAATCAACCGTTTCTGTCGAATTTCAATGACGTGGCTGTTTCCATTCAATTCCGACCGTTACGCTCATTTCGATGCTTTAATTGGTTACGCGTCGATGCAAATGTTTTCGCTTACGTAGCGTCCGTAGTAACCGTTTGACGTCACCATGACTGCCTCGCTCATATACGCAAGATTCGTGGTTTCCTAGTTACTAATCCACTAGACGCCAAATTATAAATCTAGATACGCCGACTAAATTGTCTAGCTTAACTCTTATTTAGAATTAACCATTAACATGCAATTTGATTTGTTTACTTTAACATATAATTTGATTAGTTTATTGTATAAGAGCGATAATTCGCTACAACTACCTTCGGACTAGATCGGGACGAATAAGAAAACCTGTTGTCAAACTAGACATGTAGTTCCGTTTAGCACTCTGTGAGGACTACCCTGTTAGACTATAAATTTAGACTATAAACAGTGGATGTTAGATTGGTCTTTTTAAAATAAGCAATAAACTCTAAAATTAGAGTATTGATTATAAACAGTATTGATTAAGGTCCGCGTTAAGAGTTAAAAGGTGCGGAAAAGCAGGTCAGCAGCGGAAAGCTAATTTTAACCCGATGGAATGATAATCAATTGCGGAGAGCTATGCTGGAGAAATATCACAATCTGCAGCCAAAACCAAGATCAGTAAGAGAATTGATGGGCGCATTGGACTTGATATGGGAAGATTTGCCTTTGGAACGCGTCAACAGGGCCATCAAGAACTTTGCATAAGATAAGGTCACTCCATACAATACTCGACCAAGGCCACATAATCTAACCCTTCCTATAGTTCCTTTTGCTAGAAGAAGTTTTATTACGCGAATGTTGTATAACTTTGCAAAAATGTTTTCAATTATTTATTTCCTCTGTAAACTACTGTGCGTTTGCTGGTGAATATAAAGAATATTTTTACTTACTTACTTACCTACTTAATAATTAGCCCGGATCACATTTGTCGATGAACACGAGGCTCCTAGCGTCTACGTTGCCAAATGACATCATATGTCACGTGAACCAATGACAGAAGGTTTCGGATCGTTCCCGGATAAAATTCGCACTACACCGGCACGGGGAAGTTGTTGGTTTCCTGTGGCGGAGGATGGATGCACTTTAACGCCGTGACAAGGACAAAAATTAAGAAATGGTGAGAAATATTGGAGAAGAAAGAGCGATATAAGAATTATTTCAAAAAAATGCAAAGAACATGGATTTCGACATACACTAAGAGGAGATTCCGTGCAAAGGACAGTAATTGAGGGGGAAATGGAGGGAAAAGAATAAGAGGACAAACGAGACAGATGATGCTGGACTGGATGATGGAGGGAAGGCTACAAAAAGCTAAATGAGAAGGCGACATTTTGCGTTTGAACCTGCCTAGGGGAAGAGAACCCGAAGAAGAAGGGTCGCACAATAAGTGATTGTGCGCCATCGGTTCAAAATTTGAGTGTGGGTCAGTTACCGAAAGGCAAAATTTGTGGGTGGTCCGTGAGACTCAAAACCGCTGTTCTAAAGTACTCAGAAAGGATATCTGGACCATAGGTTCTCAACCGGTGTGTCGCGACACACTAGTGTGACCGGCGGTGTGTCGAGTATAAATGGTGTGTCGATGGTGTGCCGCGAATTCTCACAGCATACAGCCGTCGATCTTGCATTATACTGTCATACTCAATTTGGCAGTTTGTCTTTGAGAATATAATCGTGGGTATTCATTTGTCTATTCCATTTGATCGCAATCCGGAGCTGCCACACTGTTTGCCTTGTAGGCCTAATCCCACATCCACTTCCGATCTAGGCCGACATGACATAGACTACAGTAGGCTTATAAGATGCTAGCGAGCGCATTGATTAAAATTTTATCCGATGCTGTAACCTTCGAAAATAATGTGAAAAATCATCATAAAGAAACAGAAATTTTGCGATTCTAAAATTGATGACGCGAATGTGCTCATCATTCGCTGTTTGCGTATTCAGAACGTGACAATTTACCATATGAATAAGGTGGACAAATTTACACATGAAACCCAATGGCCCAAGTTCTTTATCTAAAAAATTACCTATGGGCCTACGCTTTCCAGTTTTTTTGTTTTTTTTTAAATAATTCGGCGTTTGAAGGGCGCTTAGTTTTGATAGTGTTGAGCTATATCTTTATTCAATTTGTCTTGTTTTGCCTTGAGCTATTGGAGTGGCTTGGACTATGGATATGCACTTTTTTAAAACTAAACTTGTATAGATTAGTAGAATCTGCCTTGTAAGTGTCAGCATTTCATTCATTAAAATTTGTAACAATTTAAAATTAATTTAGGACTAATTAATTTGTTTAAATATTCAAATGATGATTGTATGGTGTGTCGCGAAATTTGGTTGCAAGTTTAGGTTTGTCGCCGGTGTCACGAAATAGAGTATCCTCCGTATTAATTTTATCTTCCCCAAATGAAGAAAAGTCGAAAAATTCACTTTCGCGTGTATTTTTTTTGCAAATTAATTTTTATCTGCTTTGTTTTGAACAATGACACTGACAGGTATGTTTATTCCTACTAGATATATTTTTTGCTATGGTTTTAGAGCACTTAAAACTTTTAAAACACCTAAAAACACTCAGAGTCACTAAATAAATTCGAGTTGCCTTTCTCTGAACGCTTAGGACACTTAAAACAATTAGAGTAACTTCAAATTTTGATTAGAGCACAAATTTTTCAATTATACGCATTTTTAAAAAAAGGGGATAGAATGGCCTGATAGTCTAGACCGGTTTATTCCATCCGGTGGGATAGATTAATTCATCCCCCGGATAGCTTTCAGGGAGGATATTCCGTTTCGTGTCACCGGCGAAAACAATCGAGAACCTCTCATTGAGAACCACTTAAGAATCGAGCCATTTCTGTGATTGGCACAGTGGTCGGTAATGGTCTTCCTACAGCCTGGTGATTTCCGTACATAAAAATGTATTAGCTTTCTTTTTATCTGACAATGCATGTGAATGATGTGATTATGTTGTTTATCCATGTTTATACATGATACGTACTGAGCAGTGCAGTTTTTTAGTTTCCGCATGAACAGACAGAAAGAATGAATGGATAAATCAGGAAATGAATGAATTAAATTACAAACGAATGAATAAACAAATGAACGAGTGAACCAAATGTATGATTTTAATCATAATGAAAACTGAATAATAATAATAATAATAATAATAATAATAATAATAATAATAATAATAATAATAATAATAATAATAATAATAATAATAATAATAATAATAATAATAATAATAATAATAATAATAATAATAATAATAATAATAATAATAATTTCCTTTAATGATTCAATCTGACACACCGCAGAATGATTACAGGTACAGGTTATACGAAATACCGCCCACTATAGCATGACAGGCAGGTCGGCTTTACAGTAGTGGGTTCGCTAACTTAACTTATCCTAAGTACTGGATCATTTATGGTCGCCCAAGCCAGAAGTGGGAGGGGCTATCTTTATTTTTAGCAGATCCCGAGTCAAGCAACGCAACAGCAAAGCGCCAATGGCATCTAACAGAAACTTTAATAAATTAATGCCCTGAGCGAGGCTTGAACCCGGGTCGCGTGAATGACTGAATGACTGAACGGCCAGCGCTCTCTCCACTGAGCTACGGGACCCCTCCAGTACCAGTAATTTTTTAAAAATAACATATGCTTTTCTCTTTTGTCGAAAGTTACCTGCAATTTAGTAATCTAGTACATAAAAGATGTGCGTGGCTGTGTGATAAATTTCTTTCGAATTCCAGTTTATGTAATAATAGTAAAAATCTTATCAGCCGCAACCTTACTCGCGCGGGTGTCCCCACATCAAAGAGCCTACCGGATTGTTGAGGACGGACGGAAAGCGTCCCATAGCGCGGTGACCGCAGTCTTGTTTGGTATGTAACAGTGAAATAAATATTAACAGTATGTACCTAAATCCAACGTCTGGCGCAGCTGGAGCGCGGTTGAGATGACAGCCATCAGAAAGAATGCTAAAATACAGTGAAGTGTACAAACCCATTTATTTGTACCACTGTCTTTCAACGAATACGGACTTGATTTCATCGAAGATTTAAGGAGACGTTTCTCCCAAATTTCGGGAAACTTTAAAGAAACTACTTATCTCTTCAACCGCTTATCAGTTACTATCCAGCACTTTAATTCCGTGGCCTTCGGCGGTTCTTTTGTCCAATCTGTCGAATAATAATATTATGTTTGTAATGATAACAATAACAGATCGACTCGACCTGCAATCTGCCATCCTTGCGGCTGGTGTGGCAGCTCCTGATCAGTTCGTGTCGGATCTGCTAGAAGCCCGTCGTGACACATTGCCGGAGAGGACCGGCCCCTGGTCGAAAAAAATAAGGGAGAAATCCACCAAAACGCCGTCGGTTTAGACGACGGAGCCAGGCTGGACGCGTCGGTAAGTCCCCATTCAGCGGACTGGCTGTCCGCGCTTCCAATCGCCGCTTGTGACCTTGTCCTGGATAATGAGGCGGTCCGGGTGGCGGTGGGCCTGAGGTCGGGCTCACACGACGAAGCAATGTCACCACGCCATAAATGACATCATTTGGCGTACCCTCCTCATAGCTGACATCACAAGCATCACGGAACCTCTTTAGATTAGATGGAAATAGGCCGGGTGGGGCAACTCTTGTACTTTGGTCGGGTGGGAAGTACTTGGCGTGGGATGCCACCATTGTTCACACTTGTGCCGCGTCGTACATAACCCACCCGAACGGTTTGGTCGGGCCTGCATCAGTGCAGGCGGTCATCCGCAAAGAACAGAAATACGGAGAGTTGCCCGCTTCCTACATCTTTCAGCCGGCGGCCATAGAGACATTGGGTCCGCTCAATCCTTCAGCCTCAGACTTTGTAAGTGAAATTGCTATCACTGGCTAACTCCGCCACTGGTTGCACTCTGCAAGTGCCAGTCCCAAGCCTGGATAAAGGAGGAGGGGGTCGCTAATGGTCTATGTTACCACACAGTGACGTTAAACTGCAAATGCCGCCGCCGCCACTATCCAGACCTCCAGCCTTCCTTCTTTTCAACCTCTGTCCGTTTGCATTCAACGCTACAAAAGTACTTTTGCCTCATGCCCTGAAGACATGCCTTACCAGACATGCATTCTTTAAATAATAATAGTCCCTAAATTCCTTGGGGAATGAAGTACCTCAGGGGAAAAAATAAAAAATAAAAATAATAATAAAAATAACTGGAATGTTAGGTTTAGAATTCGAATTAGTTTTTACAGAACAATTTTAGTTTGTTTAGGGTGGCCGGTCCATGGCCCCGGGTAGTCCAGACAAGGTGCCGTGGTACGCAACGGCGTTGTAGCTTTGGATTGTAGGTTAAATGCTCTGGAGAAGGAAACCAGTTTCGGTAAATCTCCAGATAACTTTGAAAGCCGGTGTCCGATTTCGGAAACAAAGGCGAGACCCTCATTGTTGATGGAACCCATTGTTTCGACAGCCAAGGGGACGAAGAGGTATGTCCTTTGAAGGTCCAAGTATTTTGAAAGTTTCCTAGTGGCGGCTTTCTCCGCCGCTCTCCCGGCTTCGGTCGCTTTCTCGAGGACGTAGGAAGCAGCCACTGTGTCAACAACGGTCGCATCCAAAATCAAAGCTCTCCCGTGACTCCAGGGGATTAGGGTCTGGCCGTCCGGTCGTTTCCCGTCCAACCTTGTAAGTCCCGGAGTACCAGCTCTATTCAGACTTCGGTAGACAAGGTCGTTGATGGTGCTATGCCTGTCGACCGAATCCAAGAGAGCATGTGAGACCACGTGAGCCCCTTGCTGATACAGACACACGTGTGCGGCTCACATATGGCCGCGCCAAGTCGGAGACCTACCGCAACTCGCACAGCCTCGTCGCTCAATCTTTGGTCGAAAGCGGTGAGTGGAAGGGCGTATAGCCAGTCGGAAACGTGCGGCGCCATTGAGGCCTTTAGACGTGCCCGATCGTATGGGCCTTGTAGCCTTGACTCGATGGAAAGAACGGTATTAAGCAGCAACGGCTTGTCCAGCAGTGATTGCTTATGACCTGGATGCCAGCGGCAGAGGCCAAAAAGGATGGAAGTGCCAACAAAGACACCCTCCTAACTCCCAGTCCCCCTAATCTGATTGGAAGAGAGGCCTGCGTCCATTGGTCGTCGGTCAACAAATGTTAAATATTCGTTAAAGTCCTCCCCTTAGCAGCTCATCGTAATCCTGCAATCGAGGCTGACAATCGTGGCAAGG
Organism: Lumbricus terrestris; assembly: GCA_949752735.1. Taxonomy (NCBI): domain Eukaryota; kingdom Metazoa; phylum Annelida; class Clitellata; order Crassiclitellata; family Lumbricidae; genus Lumbricus; species Lumbricus terrestris. The sequence continues at coordinate 27,773,706 of OX457045.1, read as the reverse complement.
GTGCATATCAATAGGTTCATCAGCCTAGGCGAGCATCTGAGGATCGAGAGAGCGTCCTGTTTTTGCGACGAGTTCTGTCGATCGAGGTCCCGGGGTCGGTCACGCATCTGTCTAGAGCCGACGACGACGTGAGCGGGGCACCAAGAAGCATGGCGGCCATGGGATCGACGCGGGCGAATTGTCGCATATATTTCTACAACACCAACCGAGGCGTTGGTGTTGTAGAAATCGAAGTCGGCCGCGATGATCTCGTACTTAGTACAATTGAGCGTGAGGCCCATGTGCGAGCATCCTTCCTCGATCAAGTCCAAGTCAGACTCCATTATCTCTGGGTTCCCGCCAAGGGGGAGGTCGTCCAGGTATCCAAAAGCCAAGCGTGTTAGAATAGGATGGAGCGGTAGACAGCATAGAAGAGGCCCCAATGGATCGCCCTGTTGTGACCCTTCCTGCGATAAATAATGATAATAATAATTAAATCATATTTTTATCTTTAGTGAAACGCCTGCAAATGCACTGCAAGTTATGCACAATCTTAATTAACGTTAATCTGAACTACTGTATGCTGTCCGACACCATGCAATACACGCCACTACTAGCAGCCAGAACATTGACATGCACGTCCACCCTGCGCAGCTCAATCTCGCTCTCTATACCTTTTGCTAAATACTCAGTTGTTGTATTCTGTTCTTGCTGCACATCTTCATTCGTCAACGATGGCAACGACAGATGGCGGTATTGATTCGCATTATTCTCAAAATTAGTTGACATAAGCGGACGGACAAATAATTTTATCGAGTACAAGAATGACAAACGTGGAACAACAGTGACTGTTGAGCGAAATTGTGCTCTCGAGAAGATTGTGCTCAGGAGAAGATTAGCAAGGACGCCTGTTTATACTCGTGTGTTAGTGTGCCTCATCGCCAATCCAAATAACTGCTTCAGCTTCGATATTGATTTAATTAAATTTCGTGTGAGTTGTTGCTGTTTATAACTGCCCTATAAGGATTATACAATATACATCTTCAGCGGACATGTAAGTCAGAGAAATCGGAAGGAGCATCAAATTATTTTCAGCATCACCAAGTGTTCAACGAATCCGCTTTCAGTTGGTATAATTTTTTTCAGCTATGAACGATATTAGACTGTTCACAGCAATGCGTGACAATATCTTTAACCGTTAATATTATGTTTCAGACTGAAGGTGGCTGTACGAGTGAGGCCATTTAATCAACGGTAAGGTTATGTTGGACGTTTTGCGTGCTCACTGTCAAATTTTGAGTGCCTAATGTTATGCTCAGAATGTTATGTTCAGAATTTGTGAATCACATGCGATTTCTTACAAAAATAGTTTCAGTAAGATGGACTGAATAAATAAATATTTTCTGCCACTTGTGACGTTGAGTCGAATTTTTATGACGTCAACATAAATACTTAGAGATTGTGTTGCGTAATTGTTGCCGGTGTCACGAAATAGACTAATAGAATATCCTCCGTATTAATCGTATCCCCCAAATGAAGAAAAGTCGAAAAGTCACTTCCGCATGTATTTATTTTTGCAAATTATTATTCATATGCTTTATTTTGAACCATGACGCTAAAAGTACGTTAACTCCTACTAGATAATTTGTTTGATTTGGTTTTAGAGCACTTAGAACATTTAAAACGCTTAAGAAGACTTAGAATCACTAAATAAATTCGAGCTGCCTTTCTCTGAACATTGCTTAGGACACTTAACACAGTTTGAGTCACTTTAAATTTTGACTAGAGCATAAATACGTTAAATTATACGCATTTAAAAAAAACGGGACAGAATGGTTTACCCCCCGGATAGCCCTATCCCGGTTAATTCCATCGGGGGGTTGAATAATTCATAGAATATTCCTAACCGGTTAATTTCATCCGGGGGGTAGAAAAATTCATCCGCCCGGATAGCTTTCAAGGGATATAGAATATCACGTGACACCGGCGATTTGTGCATCTTTAAACGCTTTTAGTCGATATAGTAATAAAGAGACAAATTTCACACAATACATTCATGCCTCTTGTGTTCTGTTCTAGCAGCGCTGTTAATAAACCCGTAACTATTAGCCAGAGCTGCAACTCCGTATAGCGAGGGATAATAGTGATTGCAACATTCTAAAATGTCACCATCGGCTTCTTGGAAAACGCTGCGTTAGTTGCGCATGTGTAGCTAAAGAACGTCCGGTGCCAGGAGGAGAGGAGGGGAGGGGAGGGGAGGGGAGGGGAGGCGTTAGGTTAGAATTGTGGTTTTTAAAAGAAGAAGAAAATAACACCATGCTTGCATCAGATTCAAAGAGGAATCATCAGATTCAAAGAGGAGAGTTGAAGAGAACTGTCTCAATCCACCAGCAGTGTCCATCACGTTTTAGATTGTACTGGTGGAGTGAGACCATGATCACGACCTGGAATCATATATATTTGAATTTGATACCCAAGTGAAGAACCATAAAATAAAAATCTGATTGATTATAAAGTTGGAGTAGCAAACAACACAGAATTTCAATTTAACTGTATTGATCGATTTGTAAAACGAGCTTATTAAATTAAACACTGTTTTTGCAAAATAGGTAGTATTGCCACCATGCAATGTGCCTGTGCGATGTAGAAGGCTTTTTCATTGACGGGGTCGTCGAAAAGCATTACACTGAGATTGAAATCTTCACCCAGGACTGTACTGATGATAACGTTTGCACATTTTCAATCGACACATTCATACAAATATTGCAGATCATAGTTATACACTGGAATATTTTGATCTGATACCCAATAAAATTAAAGAAGAATCATCTAATTAAAATCTCACTGATTATAACGTCGGAATAGCAAAGAATACATAATTATGCGTTTGCTTCTAATTTGTATTGGTGTATGACAAACTTAGCAAGTTCTGCAATTTAGTGCCACAATATTTATGTTCTTAACATTTGTAGAGAGATAGATCGTCAAGCAAAATTGATCATTGAAATGAGAGGCCAAATGACGGTTATTCGAAACCCAGATACTCCAGGTAACAAATTTAAAAATCAGTTTTACTTACGATTAGATAGCATGACCTCATAATTTGTAATCGGACGAGGTGAGAATTGACGATGGAGTTTGGATTTCAACCACTCTCCTAAGTATTTCATTCCGCCCTATAATACAATTTACCTATGATTTCACACTCCAATTCCAAGTGAATCATACTCCAATTTCTCAAATGCTCACACCGGGAGGGTTGCTTGGTACGCATGAAAAGCTTTTTATGAAAGCGTCTGAACACTGTGAGTGCCATGCTGTACTGCAAGAAGAACTTGTTGAAAATAATTTCGCAATAATTTTTACATTTCAGTATCAATTCGTCTCGTCAGACGACAAAAAGAAACAAAAGAAACAACTACATTGTGAAAAGCAATGAGTGTTGCATTAAATGTCCGCATGTTCTATTGCTTAATGCATGTTTATGCAAATTTTTGGTGACAGTTAATGAGCATGATAACCATTTTTTCTTTTGGTGACACAATAAATTCTGCATAATTATGAAAAAATAAAAAAAATCATAAAAAATTAAATTAAATACCGTTTAGAGATCGCTCAATGAAGCCAAAGATTTCATAAACCTTCGTGTTCAAGCGAATCAGATTGAGTGACACAAAATGAATTTAAATGGCAAAAATAATAGGTTGTTTAGGCCATAAAAACAGATAATCGATCACAATAAGTGTTTTCCGTGAACTATAATGTTTAGATCTTTTGTATCCGATATTGACAATGATTAGTTTGCAGAATGAGTGAATTTCAGATACTGTCGTATGTTTATGTGAATAGCCCACCACGCCACCTACACGCGGTACCCCTGTTGGAAACAGAGTGCGTAGTGGACGACCGAGCCCTCGCCGGTATATGCGAGCCCCAGAGACAAGGAGTCGGAAGGACGGACGATGAAGGGCATCGACGCTCGGAGATGGTGTCTCGTTAAAAACACCAAGAGGAAGGCAACAGGAAACGACCTCTCTAAATTCCCAAGAAACACTGAAAATGACGACGAAAAGAAATAACGTAAACAACGTGAACGATTCCCTCAACCGCTGTTGAGAGGAGTCGCGTTCTGCAAGGGAGGAAAAAGGGATAGCTCGGCCTCCAAGGTTTCTCAGGTCGTCACCCAGAGAAAACCTTGTAAAGAGAGCATAACAGTGGGAACATGGAACGATGATGAGACCGGCAAGGGAGGGGGGATGGCAGTAGAGGATAAGGAAGGCAAGATGCTGCAGGATGCAGAAGAGATTCGAGGTCGATGGATGGAATATGTAGAAGACCAGAGTCAGGAAAAACCGAAGAACCTGAATGACGGATCATATATGGGGACAGGAGATGATATGGGGCCGGAGGTGTTAAAGGATGAGTTGCTGGCAGCAATCAGTGACATGAAAAACAATAAAGCAGAAGGGGCAGATAACATCCCAGCTGAAATGTTACTCCATGTAAACTAGATATGTAGGCCTACATCTTTTGAAAAATTTTGAATGATCCAGGGGACACCTGGTAAATCGTCATGCGACCCCCGTAGGCCTAAGTTTTGCATCCCTATAGTCATGCAACAAATATCCAAATTATCCATTGATTCGCTTGGTCCCACTGTGTCTTAATTAATGTGTAGACCCAAAGATTTTAACAGGGAGGTCACACAAAGAAGTTTTACTCTGTTAAAATCTTTGTGTAGACCTATATTAAAATCAATCAATATTTGTTGCATGATTTCTGTCCCTTTAGGGTAGGCCTAAGTTTTGCATCCCCAGAAGCTGCGTCATTTTTTGAAAGCAATGTCAATTGTCAATTACTATGGTTCATTAAGTGAACCAGCTCCGAGGAAGAACTGGAAAAGTTCTACGAAGAATTTGAAAACGCGATGGAAGAAGTGCCAAAGAAAGACGCCACAGTGGTAATGGGAGACTGGAGCGCTAAGATCGGGGCGGACAATGGAGGCTGTGAAACGAACATGGGCAAGTTTGGTTACGAAGAAAGAAACGAAAGAGGCGAACGACTCCTAGATTTTGCACAGCAGCATGGCCTGTACATCTGCAATACTAAATTCCAGCAAAAAGACTGCAGAAAATGGACACGGGCATCAGCAGACGGAAGAACTAAGAACATGATCGATTTGATCCTAATAGATAAAAGGTGGATAACATCGGTCCAACTATGTCGCACCTTTCAAGGAGCGATTCGGACCATAGCCTGGTTATGGCGAACATTAAGCTAAAGCCAAAGAAGAAAAGAAGAGATATAACCCAACTGAAAAAAGAAGAGGCAAGAATTGAATATGCCAAGTGCGTAGAGAATATGCTAGAGATCTCGGAAGGACTGGCAGAAATACTGTGCGAAGCAGTTAGACAAACGATTCCAGAGGAAGAAGCAATCAGGAAGAAGTGGATAACGCTGAAGACCATGGAGCTGGTAAGAGAGAAACGGCGGCTGAAAATGAGCAGAGAAGGAAACGCAATATAAGAAGAAATGCAATGAAGTGAGAAAGGCAGCAAGAGCAGATAAAAGGAAATGGCTGGAAGACAGATGCAATGACGTGGAGAAATACCACGGAGAACATAAAACCAGAGAAGTGTTCAAACTGCTGCGGAACATCAACAGACAATGGCAACCTAGACAAATCACAAACAGGGATGGAAACAGCAAGGTACTCACCGAAGAGAAGATAATACTCGAGAGGTGGACAAGATACTGCAGCAGCTTGTACAAAGAACAGCCAAGAAATTAATCGAGACACTGGCTAAAATCACGCCGCAACAGGAAGATATGCCAAACGACGATATACTCTATGAAGAAGTAGAATGGGCGGTACGAAGGCTGAAGGGGAACAAAAGTCCGGGGATAAACAATGTCACGGGGGAAATGCTCAAATACGAAGGACCGCAAATGATGAGCCGATTGCATCAAATCTGCAGCAAGGCATGGCGAACGGGAATAGCATCAGAGGTTTGCAAGAAATCGATTCTGATAACTATACACAAGAAGGGAAGCTCACAAGATTGCAAAAACTACCGGACCATAGCACTGATTAACCATGTGGGGAAAGTATTGATGATGATACTAAACAGGAGACTACAGAGGCAGATGGAAGAACATCTAGCAGACAAACAAGCGGGATTCCGAAAAGACGGTACACCAGATCCTATCTCTAAGACTGATAGCGGAGAAAGCGAGAAGGAAGGCCAAGAAAATCTACAACTGATTTGTGGACTTCAAGAAGGCATTCGACAGTATCGACCAAAAAGTGACTTGGGCGGTTATGAAATCTTATGGAGTTAATGACAAACTGATAGGTATCCTACGGGACATAAAATAATGAGAATTGAGGCAGCAGTATGGGTTAAGAATGAGCTGGGAGAATGGTTTAGGACCAATAAGGGAACAAGGCAAGGAGATCCAATATCACTGGAGGTGTTTATAACGGAAATGGAGAGGGCCATGGACAATGTCAAGGAAAACTGCAGAGGAATATCTGTGCAAGGCAAGAGAAATTTAAGGCGGCAAAGACAAAAACAATGGTATTCGGGAGTGAAACCATTGAACGACAGATAATCCTGGATGGAGAAAACGCTAGAAAATGTTAAAGAGTTTGTATACCTAGGAAGCACGTTTACATACGATCTAAACTGCATAAGAGAAGTAACTCTGAGATTTGCCAAGGACAAGGCAGCACTTGCTTCATTAGACAAGATTTGGAAAAGTAAATAAATAGCACTGAAGACTAAGCTGTCAGTCCTGGATACCTGTGTGTTCAGCGGAGAAACATGGGTAATAACCAAGGAAATTGAAAGACGAATACTGGCTTTTGAAAGAATATGTTATCGAAAAGTATTAAGAGTGGGATGGAGAAAAAGATGACGAATGAGCAACTATACAATCAAATTGGGCTAAGAGACACTCTGCTGCAAAAAGTAATCTGCAGGAAATTACAACTATTTGGGCACATATGCAGAATGGACGACTCCAGAAAACTCAACACGTTGGTCTTTGGTATTATGGAAGGGACGAACAAAAGGGAACGTCCCTTCAGAGAATGGAAGGATGACATCGCGGAATAGTGTGGAAACATATAACTGCAGCAATTGAGCCACACAGCAAGAGAAAGAGACAAATGGAAGGAGATGATCAAAATCACCTACGGGCGAAACCCGTAGGTGATGATGATGATGATTAAGTGATTGATTGACTGATTTAGATTTAGACTTTCAAAGATTGAGATAGTTTAGGTACTTTCAGGTAAACTAGAACCCAAAATGCACTCGATTTGGCATCAAATGCTCAAAATAGCGTCGGGCTCCACCCCAGACCCTGATGGGGGTGCTTACGACGCTACCCCATGCCCCTAATCGTCAGGGACTTCGTCAATCACGGCTTCGCGAGTTTCACGCTCGCTTTTATTACTCCTACAAAGAATTTCCATTTGATCCCCCAACTTTTAGGACGTGGTTGAGGCCTATTATCAAGAAGGCATCGCCAAACAAGTCCAGCCACTCGGTAGGAAATGCGCTGTGAAACACGGAGCCAGTGAAGAATGTCATGACCAGAGACGGATGGCATATTTCGGAATGTGGCCAATGAGGCATGCAGCCGAACAAAGAACTCGTTCAAGGCACCCAATTAGTCCAAGTGGCAGACCCACGGGTACCGAACTGCAGTGATCAATTCTCCTGCTGACAAACGCATGTACAAGTGTCAGAGTAGCACTATGAGAGAGATCTTGAGACAACTCGGAGTTGCCGAAGCTGGTAATAGCAACTACTAGTAACCAAATTGATATGTCTTGAGAAATTGAGCTCTTGATCCAAAGTAATTCCAAGGTCTCGCACTGTGAGAGGGAACAAGATATCAGGGAAAATTGCTGCTATTAAGTGCAGGTCAGTGGATGCCATTTGCCTGCGAGTACCAAACCATATGAACTGAGTTTTATAGGAATTTAGTAACAAGCGATTAGATGAACATGACCATGAAGACCAGGCAAGCGGAGTGTTTGGAGCCATAAAAAATAACATCTGGTCCACTCGTATCAGCCTCAGTACCAAGATACGACTGTTCTTGTATACCACGCCAGTTCTAACAATGGCGTGCGGTTCTATTAGACCAATGGTTCCCAACCTTTTTTTACTCTAGGGACACTTATTCTAAGTTGGAGGACGCGAGGGCCACCCATTTTTATTTGAAGGATATTAGTGGGCCACAAAGGTAAAATTTTAATAACTAAAAGCATAGAAATCTGTTATAATTGAATCAAACTACAATGTTTTATGTTATAGACGTCAAAATAAAATAATTTGTAGTATGAAATAATTATATGCTCTATCCTGCCCAAATGTCAACTTTTTTATATATTTTTTAAAATTCTTTGAGAAACTTTGAGAGACGATGGGCATTTTTGTAGGCCTGGGAACCACTGTATTAGACGGAGGCGTCTGGGTCTCCTTGGGTGCATAGCTCGAATGCCATCGGGCTCGGTCTCTAGACAAGTACTACTGGCCCCACCTTCCTTGGAGCGAACTACCTGGCTTGCGATTGTTTGTATGTATGTGCACTTGCTATAGCGCCCCTTCAAGCTCTCTACTCAGAGGCGCTCCCGAATGCAGAGCGTACACTGCATCGGAGTTTCACGCCGAAGCGCTGAGCAATTGTGAGTGAAGGACTTGCCCAAGGTCCTTACGCGGCGAGGTGGATTCGAACCTCGAACCTTCCGGCTTCAAGGCGACGACGCCACCACTACACCACCGCGCCCCACAATGATAGATGAAGACTTGGGCATTGTTGGGTATAGATTTGAACATGGTCATCACAGTGGCTGAGGATCGGACACGTTGGAGCCGACCTAATGTGGCGTATTGCCCTGATGTGATCTACAAACGTTAGTTACATGCATACGAAAAGTAACCATACTGTCCAGGGTAACCCCAAGAGTTTTAACAGAACCTGATAATGGTACCGCAGGGCCTGCGAGGTCGATGGTGGAAAGTGAAGAAAAGGAACGCAGGCATTGGCGTGACGCGAACAAACTTTCCTCAGACTTGTCTTGGTTTATACCCAAACCATTAAAACAGGACCTGGCATACATGAAAGGCACTCCTCAAGTTTAAGTTTACCGGACTGATCAGTGTGTGACAGAACAATATGGACCTGAGTGTCGTCCGCGTACTGCTGTTATTGGACACCAAAATGATTAGCTATGTGACTAATTTTGGAGGTAAAAACTGTAATAATAGAGGATCAAGGACAGGTCCCTGTGGAGCTCCAGCAGTAAAAACAGTGTGTTCAGACCGAGCGATACCGATGCCCACCTGGGACGGCAGTCATAGGCTAGATGCATTTTACGCTAGGTGTAAGCGCTATTCTTGGCTCTTGTATGGTAGTCATGAGCAAGCGCAGACCTTGGATTATCTATTCATCCGACTAAAGCGGTGGTTATAGATTTCTAGGGTATCGCACATGCGCACAGCCTACTATATTTATATGCGATCATTTCCGACGAGAAGTAAGCAAGCAGATAGACGGCCGCAAAGCAAAACGATGCATATTTAATATAGCAAAAATACAAAAATTACGAGGCTTGTTGGCTTGATACAAGCAAATAACAATTAAATGAGTGAACGTTATTTACAAAGGTACAGGAAGAAAATTACATAGCGAGAAAGTGAATGGTATAATTTGTGTCTCTTAATATTAAAGAGCAGAAAAGTTACAAACGATATTCTAGGGGGGGGGTGGTATCCACATGTAGCCTCAATTACTAGCTATAAGCCTATTTAGCAGGTATTGGACAATTATTGTATTTAAATAGCCTGTTCAAAGAGAAAACCAATTCTTTAAAATGTAAAATATAATTGAATATAGGCCTAGTTAAAGAAACAATACAATTATGCAGTGTTCCTAATTACTTATTGGCGTTGATTATTTAATAGGTTTTATTTATTCTTAGCTTCTCTTGTGTGATGAATTCCTTTCCAGTTCATCGTCTGCCATTCTGTAAACTGTTGAAGTTCCAATCCTTGTATACTGACAACCAAGTGTCTTCCGATCGAATACTGACAACCAAGTGTCCCTCGAAGAAGCTGTGGAATGATATACACAAATGAAGTTTCTTGGTTCAGGCTGAACCAAGGAATCCAAGATATATATGTTATATTCACCAAAACCAGCCTTCTTATTTGAATGTATGAGATGTGTCACGATGCAAGCATGCACATCAACCGTCCGAATCAACCCAGTGATCACGAAAGTCCGAATCAACCGTGTGATTACGCCCAACGACTTTCTCCAATCTTCGTAGAATTCAAATTCACAGTCAAACGCGACAAGTTAGTTTGATAGATAATAGTGATTTAATACGCTACACCAGCCCCCCTGGTGCCTTTGGTATATCGGGTGTAACTTTTGAACGGTAGGGGGAATCATCAACATTTTTAGCTCAAAATGTGTCCCAATGAACCCTCTACAGCTACCTATTTTTTCAAAATTTTATTCCAGACGGAACGCGTTTGATTTGCGAAAAACCTAGGGGGGTGGCAACCACCACCCCTTGGTAGCCCGAGGGTTAAAGGAGCTATTTCTTGTTGATTTCTCGAACTGTCCAGTTTCACGTGACATGCATTTGATTTGTTGTGGAGTTTAATATGCAAGCTGTCGCTAGAGTTTACATGAACCAGAAAGTAAAGATAAGAATAGACGGAGAGTGCTCAGAAGGAGAAATTGGAAGGGGAGTAAGACAAGGGTGCCCCCTATCACCAATCCTTTTCAACAAATATATATAGAGGAACTAATGCAGGAGGCAATGGAAGACACAGAAGTAGGTGTGAAAGTAGGAGGAAGACTTAAGATTTGCTGACGATCAAGCAATGTTGGCGACGACACAGGAAGGACTACAGAAGATGATGGACAAATTAAATCTGACCTCAAGGAAATACAACATGAAAATAAACATTGGAAAGACAAAGAGTATGAAGATAAGCCGAGAAGAGGAGAATGTAAGGTGGAACAGGTCAAGAGCTTCTGTTACTTGGGAAGCATGATAACAACAGATGCAGGGTGCCAAAGCGATATGAAACGGAGAATAGCAATGGGAAAGGATGCATTCACGAAAAGCGGAGAATTGTTGAGTGGAGGATTAAACAAAGGCTTAAAGAAAAGACTGGTCAAAACAATGGTATGGATGTGGCACTGTATAGGTCAGAGACCTGGACCACCAAGAAGGAGGATATTAATAATTTAGAGGCTTTCGAGATGTGGATTTGGAGAAGGATGGAGAAGGTGAGCTGAACGGAGCATACAATGAATGAAGAGGTGCTACAAATGGTTGGTGAAAAACGATCGCTAATAACAACAATAAGAGAAAGACAAAGGAACTGGGTGAGGCACGTATTAAGAGAAGACTCCCTCCTGAAAGAAATCATAGAAGGGAGAATGGAAGGAAAGTCAGGGAGAGGAAGACCGCGGCAAATGATGCTCGGATGGATGAAGGTCAACGGATACAGCAAACTGAAGGAAAAGGCACAGCACAGAGAGGAGTGGCGTCATTGGAGGTTGGAACCTGCCGAAGGGCATAGAACCTAAAGAAGAAGAAGTATAGTCCTTGCATTACTTGCAAATGAACTTCGGACACCTGATTTTTATATTGTGTGACACTCTTTCTATCGAAAACTGTCAATTAAAAATTAACTCGATAAAGATTGGATTAACGCAACAGGTGACATTCATATACACGACCAGTTGCTGTGTGAAATGACATAATTCCATCACTCGCAGCCGTCTTGAATAAAATCACTAATTTTATTAATTTACAATTCCACTGATAAACAGTAAACAGTAGATAGCAGTAAACAATTGAGAATGATAATAGAATGCTTAATCAGTATAGTGAGAAGTTCATGTGAGTAATAAGTATTCTACTTGAAACAATTCAAGGTTTTTCCATTCATGATTTTTTAAATTGCAATAATTGTTTACATATCTGCATGATTTCAGTTTACAGCTCAATTTGATAAATAATGTGGCATTGATCAATTTCTCATCGATAATAGCTGCGCTAATTTCTTCATATTGACCAATTTCTGGGATCGAGCAAATAGATTAACAGATGACGGCAAAATTTGTTGATACCAAAGGAACAAAATAGTTAGCAAAGAAATTTTCTCCATTGAGACGTTTCAATTGCTGAGACGTTTGCAGAATCCCTCTTGCATAAGTATCAGCAAATTTTGCCGTCATCTGTATTATTGCACATGCACTGCATGTCGAATTTCATTGCATAACGCTCAATCACAATTGAAGGGCTTGGAGCAACAGCAAGGTATGTCCTGCGAAACAGTATGCAAGCGTTTCAAGACGACAGTAATCTATCTACCCTGTGAATTTTGCACAGATCTGAATACTTTTGAGCGTCATTTCGCAAAACAATGGTATGTCGACCAAAAATTTTATTGTTCCCCATGCAGATCTCGTCCTTATCTACTGCAATATTCCGGTATAACGACATGCATTGTCTTGCTTCCTCTCAAACTTTGTATTAAAGCAATGCGACAATGAGGTTTGTTTAGATCTTACCATCTGCATGTTAAATCATGCACAATTCGCGACTGTGTAATAGAAACAGTTTGGTGCAATTACAAGGTATGTTGACTTATACCAGATGACGTGCGTGGCATTGTAACTGATAGAAAACGCTTTGTCGACATAACGTGTTATTGCACCAGGAACGATTGAGTGTTCGCGTTGCAAAAACACAATTTTAAGCAAAATGTGTAAAAAATAATAATAATTTCATTTTTCGCATTGTATAATGTACCGATTTCATTAAAAACAATTTTAAGGCACATATAGCTTAAAACAGCTTGTCGATATGTTCAAATGACTTAGATACAGCAGTTTGAAGTGCTAAATCTTTGAAGTCATTTTCCAAAAACTCACGATTTCCGACATACCTTGTTATTCCTCCAAACCCTTCAATTATATTGTATCACTAGCTGGGGTACCCGGCGTTGCCCGGAAAATCTAGGATTTGAGACGCTCCGGCCACAACCCCACCACACCACACCCAACCACTCCGACCTCCACCGGAAAGCCACCCCAAATTTTTTTTTCGGTGAAAAAATTTTCACGTAAATTTACCCCCTCCCTTCCCCAACCCATCCACAACACGCCACCACCAACTCCGACCTCGACCGGTGCGCCACCCGTGAAATTTTGGCTTTCGGAGAAAAATCTCTTCCCAAAAATGTCCTCACCCCTCCCAACCCTCCACAACACGCCACCACTAACTCCGACTTCCACCGGTACGCCACCAGTAAAATTGGTTTTCGGGGAAAAATTTCTCTCCCAAAATTTCCCCCACCCCTCTCCCTTACCCAAAACACGCCACAACAAACTCCGACCTCCACTGGTAAGGCCACTCGTTAAATTTTAGTCTTCGGTAAAAAAAAAACCAAAAAACACCCCACTCTGCTCTTCTCCATCCCACAACACGCCACCACTAACTCCGACTGGTGGTACAGTCATGAAATGTTGTTTTTCGGAAAAAAATTTCCCCCCAAAATTTTCTCTCACCCTCTTCCACGCCCCCAACAACACGCCACGACTAACTCCGACCTCCACCGGTACGCTATTCGTGAAATTTTGGTTTTCGGGGAAACATTTTCCCCCAAATTTCTTCCACCTTTCCACACCCACCCCCCACAACGCGCCACCACTAACTCCGACCTTCACCGGTACGCCACCCGTGAAATTTTGGTTTTCGGGAAATTCCCCTCCCAAAAAAAAAACTCGCCCCACCCTGCCCCTCACCCACAACACGCCATCACTACGACCTCCACTGGTACGCCACTCGTTAAATTTTGTTTCGGAGAAAAAAAATTCCCCGCCCCCGAGAAATTTTTTCTCCCTCTTCCACCACCCCCCCACAACACGCCACCAATACCGAACTCCACTGGCACGTCACTCGTGAAATTTTGGTTTTCGGGAAATTTTTCCGCCCCCAAAAATCCGCCCCTCCCTTCCGAGCCCCCTAGCTGGGGTACTCGGAGTTGACCGGGAAATTTAAAAATCGATCCGCTCCGGCCACAGCCCCACCACACCCACAACATCACACAACATTCCGACCTCCACCGGAACGCCACCGGATAATTTTTTTTCATGAAAAAATTTCTTTCTCCCCCCGTACCCCCAAGAACACACGTCGGCCCTGCGGGTCGCCGAGGTGTGTGTTTGGTGGAGCCTAAGTGGCCTGTGTAGAAATCCGTGTAGTTGCAACGTTTCAGGTGAATAAGTGTGAAACTATGCATGGAGAGCCTGAAAAAGTAGGATAAATTAGGGTTTTTGCTTCCCCACTTTGGCCCCATGGTGGCAGTGATTCGGCGACCCCCCATTTACCTGTGTCGGGTCGAGCCCAACCGCATGCGAAGGATTGGGTCGTTTGCTTCAAAAATGTGGCCGTGCATAGCTAACAACGCCACAAACAAACAAACACACAGACTTACCAAAATATATATTAGATTATTCTCGGCAATCCATTATTATTTATACAATAATTCCAATTGATTGGCGTGTTCGTGTGTGTGTTTTGCGATTTTCATATTGATAACTTCGTAGCTCACCGTAGCAGCAACCGGTCGAATTTCTGCAAATCTTAGCAATTTAGAATACGCCTATAAAAATAACTTCCTCGGCTTGGAAGAGGACCGTTAGAAAAATTGTTGACATATACAGGGTGTCATTTTTATTCATTCATGAATGCATTAATAAAGAACTAAAGTGCCTGTTTTTTTAATTTTCAGATGACGAACCTAAAAAGGTAAGTCTGACTAAGGTGCATCGTGGTTCCAGGTTAACGACACCAACTCTTTAACGTCGCCTTCCTATTTCACAACACTAGGCAAACTCTGGCTAAGGCATATTGAATGACCCTAATAATCTAGGCAGCAAAGAAATAAATTTCGGCAGTAATTATAATTAAATGAACTTGTGTTTTATTATATGAATGCAAAAAAGTATGCACATATCATATAATAATAATAATAATAATAATAATAATAATAATAATAATAATAATAGTAGTAGCAATAATAATAATAATAATAATAATATTAATAATAATAATAATAATAATAATAATAATAATAATAATAATAATAATAATAATAATAATAATAGGGTCCATTCCAGATAAATTTGCTTTTATCGAGTGTTGAAGTCCCCGAGGAATCATGTTTACCTCGAGGCAAAAAAAAAAATAAATAAAAAATAAAAAAAAATAATAATAATAATAATAATAATAATAATAATAATAATAATAGAGCGGACATCCCGAGCACGAAAGAACTCCCAGGCCTCCTTCGCACCGACGGTAAGAGGCCAGATGGGGCGACGCTCATACCGTGGGCTGGCACATGACCTGGGACGCAACCAGCATCCATACTTGCGCCGTATCCTACTTACCAAAGACATCAACGACACCTGGGAGCGCAGCTGAATTGGCCGCATCGCGCAAAATAACAAAATATGCTGATCTGCCTGCAACCCACAACTTCGTTCCGATAGCGTTAGACAAATTGGGACCAATTAATATGTCAGGTCGTGAGTTCATTATGGAACTAGGTCGTCGGCTGACTGCCGCCACCTGCGATCCTATGGAAACTGTGTATTTATTCCAGCGCCTGTCCATCTGCACACAACGCTACAACGCAATAGCATTTAGAGGCACTTTTATGCACGACACTGGGGACGAGGTCCAAGAACCATAGAAGCGATACTTTTTCTTCGGAACTTTTGCTACATTAGGGTGGTGTCTGTTTTGCAATAAAGGAAGTTGTTTATAATAGTAATAATAATAATAATAATAATAATAATAATAATAATAATAATAATAATAATAATAATAATAATAATATTAATAATAATAATAATAATAATAGTAATAATAAAAAAAAAACCGAGGGTGGCTTACGACTAGACGACGAAGCTGTCAGAATTGCGGTAGGACTCCGCCTGGGAACATGCATTTGCGAGCCTCATGCTTGCCCATGCGGAGCTCGAGTGACAGCAAATGGTGCACATGGTCTTTCCTGTGGCCTTGGACCGGGACGGATCGCAAGACACGCCACATTAAACGATCTATTCAGCCGGAGTCTCACACGAGCGCGATTCCCAAATATCAAGGAACCACCCGGTCTCTCTAGATCTGATGGCAGACGTCCGGATGGTCTTACGCTGATTCCTTGGTATAAAGGTCGAAACCTCGTATGGGACGCCACGGTGATTGACACTGTAGCTCCATCTTACATCCCTGCGACATCCTTGTTTGCAGGTGCGGCAGCGGAAGTGGTGGCTACGAGGAAGGTCGACAAGTACAACCATCTTACTGCCACCTATCTCTTTGTTCCGCTGGCCTTCGAGACCATGGGCCCCATCAACATTGAGGGAATGAAGCTACTTAAGGATTTGGGGCGCATGCTGACACGAATTACCGGAGACCCGAAAGAGACAACTTACCTATTCCAACGGTTTTCTGTCTGCATCCAGCGTTTCAATGCTGTTGCCTGCAGGGGCACATTCGAAAAGCAGCCACTGCCATCTTATTAACTGTTCATTCCTGATTCTTTAGGTTTTATTTGCATGCGTTGTCATAATTGCCTTTGTGACTCGATCTTCATAATAATAATAATAATAATAAAGTAATAATAATAATAATAATAATAATAATAATAATAATAATAATAATAATAATATCTTTTCTTTAATTAAACCCCTGCAAGACGCACTGCGCCTTACATTTACAAGTTATGCAGTAATCTTAATTAATCTTAAATACTAACTGAACAGACAGCTTTGTAATTACACGGCGCTAGTAGCAGCCTACAAAGCAAATCGCTACCTCTCGCACTCTACCCCAGCGTGTTATCCATTGCGCTACCGGGACCCCTAATATAATATAACCTTGTCACTTTCATGGAACCCTGGCGACTGCCTTGACCAGCTCTTTAGCGTCGCCCTGCTATTTCACCGCACTTGGCAGAGTGGCGGATTTAAACTCTGGCTAAGGCATATTGAATGACCCTAAAATGTGATCCATCATTACCAATAATCTAGGCAGCAAACAAATACATTTCAGCAGTAATTATAGTTAAATAAACTTGTTTTATTATATGAATGCAATATCGAGTGTTTCTGGTGTCGGCGAAAGGGACACACGAAGAGATTTTGCCCGGAATTAGTATCGGAGAGAGGGAAGAAACGAAAATTGATGTTCCCATAAAAGTTGACCCTGTTCAGGAGCAGACGCAGAATCGATTGGTTAGAGGAAGCCGGATGGCTTATGTTCGCTTGGATAGAGGTCGACGAACTTGCATCCTGGACTCAGGGAGTGAAATGTCACTGGTTCCCCGTCGTTTTGTGTCGTCGGCTGCAGTTATACCGTCTGAACAACGTTTGTTGGTTGCGAATGGGAGTGAGATGAAAGTCGATGGTGAAGGTAAGTTGCAGATCAGTATTGGGAAACAGATGTATCCGCTTCCTTGTTTAGAAACAGACCTAGTGACTGAAGTCATCTTGGGGCTGTCGTGGCTCGAAGCTAACACTGGTCAACAGTGATTTTGTTTCCTGAACACTTTCAGGTGTTTCTTATGCAGTTTCTGCTGCTGATCACGAAATTGACCTTGAAATTGTCCCATCACGTACCGTTTTTGAGAAATCTTCAATTTTCTATTTATTTCCTTTTTTCAGATATAACGTTATAATAAGCTTCGTGTAACTGAGGTATGTCCAAGCATGCACTTAGGACAGTTTACATATATGTTTGTCTTGCACAATAGAATATAAACTTGGGTCTGCATATGCATTAATGCTGGTTAGAATCTTCCTGCAAAAGTTCTAAGCACTATTAGAGCCGCTTCTCTGCATATGTCTACATGCATATCCCACTGAGGAAGTTGACATCAGTTTGTTTGGAATTTGATGTCGTATTTCCAAAGCTTAGTTTTGTATACATGTAGTCAAGAGGCATAACAAGTTAGCCAGCTTATTTTCAGATAAGGTTTAAACTATAATATATTTTAAGACGGTTGTTGACAGCAGAAATATCTCGCCAGTGTTGCATGAAATGTGATACATGTACATTTTACTGCAGTTGTGGAGAGTTACTGTAGGCTATGCTATATGAGTAAGCCTCAGAGACACACAATGACTGGACTTGTCAATAAAGCTTTAAGCTGTACTTTGGTTGCAAGACTTGAGAGAAAGCCAAGGAATGTGTGCCTCTCATTTACTGTGGAAGATGTGGTCCAGATCTTAGAGTTTGACTCCGGGAATGCTGTAAAAGAAAATCTGTTTGCCGTTCCGATTGTCTGCCGATAGCAGTAAGATCATGACTGCGACGGTCCGCTAAGTTTGTCTCACTAATGTTTCTGGTTTCTCTGCAAGAATAGGAAAGGAAACTGAATTCCCAGATCTATTTTCGACAATGATATCAGCGCCGTACAATGAAAGTCTTCATATGGCGAAGCCACCAGAGAAATGGAGTCTAGACGACGAAGATGAAGATGCTGCAAATTGATCCAGCCAGGAATTGATCCAGCCAGGAACGAGCTGGTGACAGTGATCCGGATTTTGAAGTAAGTAGGCCTATGTCTGGTGCGCCTCATCTCATTCACATAGTCGGAATTGAACGACCTTTTAGAGACTTAGGTTTGTCGAAAGTAAAAGTATAACAACTGGATTCAAGACTGGAGTTTGCTGTCACCAAGTATTGAACGGTTCAACAAATATTTCTGCCTTCTCTTCACTTAAAGCTGGAACTGATACATTTTTAAAAAGCCATGCACAAGGATGCTGAAGATTTTCTTTATATGCAACAGAAATTCCCAAGAATGAGTGATGCCAAGATCAGCGAAGGCATTTTTGTGGGTGCACAGTTCAGACACATCATCAATGACAAGCAGTTTGAACATCTGTGGGAGAGACCAGAGACAATCGCCTGGAGCACTGAAGGATGTTGTGGAGAATTTTCTTGGTAACTATAGAACTCCAAATTACATTAAACTGGGTAATAAAATCTCACAGCATACTGACATAAAATGCAACATGTCACTTAAGATTCACATATTGCATTTCCACTTGAACTTCTTCCAAAGTTCCTCACAAATCTAGCGATGAACACCAGGAAATTGCCACAGTGGAAAAACGGTATAAGGGAAACTGGAATCCAGCAGTGTTGTCTGACAATTGTTTGACACTGCAGCGAGTTGTGTAGACAAAGAATACAAACGAAAATCCGCATCAAAGCATTTTAGACCTATGGAACTTTATCCGCATCTTGTATACAATGTATACTATACATTGTATACATGTGCAACTGTAAAGTGAATAACTATAAAAACCTTTAATTTCATGTTTCTCAACATTTCTAAGTGATACAGTCATCATCAGCACCCAATATTATGAGGAAGAACTGTTATAAAGATTTGTTTTCCAATGAAATTAAATTATGGTATATTGAAAATATATGCAATAAACACGCATTTCAGTTAAAATCTTGCATGCCCGTTTTCTCAAAAACCTTACGTGATACAAAAATTCTGAGAACACCACCGTGTTCAGCACGTCAACTTCTATAGAAAACAGTCCCAGTTTTTTCGGAAAAAAAAGTTAAAATTTGTTGACCAGTGTAATCAAGCGAGTGGGGATTTCACTAGTCGGTGTATGAGTCTTGGCGGAAGGAGAATTTCGTTGAAAGAAATTTCCACCGAACTCATGTGTCGTAAAGTTGTGGTGTTGGAATACATTCCTTCGAGATGCAAGATGAATGTGCCAGCTTTCGTTGTTTATCCACATTTGCGGATGGACATTGAAGTCTGGGCTACGACGCCCACTGAAGTGTCATTTGTCGAACATTGGTTTTTCTGTAAGTAGTCAATGGTGTGGATTCGTATATTTAACGTTGGAGCTAAAGATTTGGTCGTCCGGAGTGAAACTGAATGTTTGTTGGAGCTAGTTGAACCCCTTAGTGCTGTGGTCAAACCCGATCAGCAAAAGCTGGTATGCAGTTGGTCGAATGATTCTGAGGCCGAGAGAGTTTTTGAAACGGTTATGGGAAGAAGTTCCAGCCGCAGTCTCCCCGGTGGAGAAGGAACGATTACGGAAGCTCATCTTAGCTTGCCGTGCGATGTTTTCACTGGATGAGAAAGATCTGGGTTTTACTTCAGTGAACCAGCATGAAATTGATACTCAGTAGGAGAAACCGGTTCGTCAGTTTTCGAGACGTCAGCCGCTGTCGATGTTGCCTGTACCGTACGATGTTTTCACTGGATGAGAAAGATCTGGGTTTTACTTCAGTGAACCAGCATGAAATTGATACTCAGTAGGAGAAACCGGTTCGTCAGTCTTCGAGACGTCAGCCACTGTCGATGTTGCCTGAAATTGATCGTCAGGTGGAGGACATGTCCCAAGGAATTATCGAGTTTTTCGTATCGAAGTGGGCGTCGAATGTTGAGATGGTGAAAAAGAAGGACGGTAGCATGAGGTTTTGCATAGACTACCGCCAGTTGAATCTTAAGACACGGAAAGATGCTCATCCGTTGCCGTTGATTCGTGAGAGACTTGATTCTCTTGGAGGCGCCCGTTGGTGCAGTACGTTCGATTTAAGGGCAGGTTATCATCAGATGACTTTGCATCCGAGAGATAAGCATAAATAGGTTTCATTACAAGGAGAGGTAGTTTCCAATTCAGGGTCTCTGTAACAGTCCGGCCTCGTTTTGTCGCCTCATGAAGACAGGACTCAATAACGATATTTGCCTGTTGTATCTGGATGATTTCATCGTGTTTTCGGGAGACGTTGAGACACATATGCAGCATCTGGAGATGGTGTTCGAGCGATTGCAGGAGTACAATTCGAAATTGAAACCGTCCAAGTGTCACCTGATACCGCAACCTCTTCACGTGTTGACTAGGAAAAACGTTGTTTTCCGTTGTCAAGTGAATGTCAAGAGGCTTTTGAGGAGTTGAAAAAGCGATTGGAGTCTTCGCCGACTTTGGCGTTACCAGAAGATGGTCAATACGCATTAGGCGCTATCTTGTCATAAGTACAGAATGGAGAGGAGAAAGCGATATGCTATGCCAGTAGACTGTTGTCGATTGCAGAGAGGAATTACAATGTTACGAGATGGGAGCTGTTGGCTGTGATATATTTTCTGAAGGAGTTTCGTCAGTATTTTTTGGGAAGGAAATTTTGTCTGCGAATAGATCACTCTGCTATTCAGTGGTTGCGTCGGACACCCGAACCCATTGGGCAGCAGGTTCGGTGGTTGGGAACCATCGACGAGTTTGACTTTGAGATCTTCCATCGGTCTGGGGCAAAGCGCGGTCACGCAGAAGCAATGTCCCTCGGTCCCTCGGAGGAGCCGGGCAGGCTGAAACAATAAACAAGTTCGTTGGAGATACCGCGTGGGTACGTCCGGTTTGAGAAGTAATACGCGTAGGTTCGCGGGCAGAGAAAACAACTCAGGAAGATGATTGGACGAAACAGGAGCAACAAACCGATGACAAGATTGGTCCTGTTCTTTGGTGGTTGGAGGCTCTCAGGAAATTAAACGGATGAGTGATGAAACGAAGGTGTTGGTGAGTCATTGGGACGTGCTGGTGATTCGTCAAGGAGTCTTGTACCGACGTTGTACAAAAGTTGTATATACGTTGTATATACCGGAGGCGAATTCGTAGAACATACATGGATACGAGTCCAAGGCTCCGACGACCCAATAGGAAAGCGAGTTATAAATAGCGTGGCCTGATTTGTAACTTTCGTACGCGAGTAAGTAAATATATTCTGATAATTCTGATAAATATAATCATATTTCACAAGGTAGTATTCACAAAAATACCTGGTTTAGTAATATTATTATATTCCAGTGGCGCAAATTTTGATGAAATGGATAAGAACGGAGCGCGTTTAGAATTTTAGTAATTAATTCTTAATCGAAAACAGGTTGGTGATGGCCTCGCTGCAAAAAAGACCGAGGAAAAGAGCGTTTAATCGGTAAATTCAAGCTGGACGAATGAAAATGTTCTTGCTTACCTTGAAGCTTGACGGATGAAAATGTTCTTGCTTAACTTGGAGCTGGATGGATGAAAATCTTCCTGATTAAATTGGAAAACGGATTGATGAAAATAACGCTTGAGAAATGGAAACAGGAAGAAGTTTGTATTTTTACTTGAAATAGAAGCTCGATTTATGAAAATGTCCGTCCTTGAATTGGAGCTGGATTAATGAAAATATTCTTGCCTAAATTGGAGCCTGATTGGTGAAAATGTTTCTGCGTATATTGGAACTGAATTAATGAAAATAACTTAGTTGAACAGAGGCTGGATTTTTGAAAATCATCGCTTGATAAATAGAAGCTGGATTAATGAAAAACGCTTGTGTAATGGAAGCTGGATTAAAGTATTTTTATATCCGAAGTGGAAGCTGGATTAAGGTATTTTTATATCTCAAGTGGAAGCTGGTTTAAGCTAATTTTTTTGTGAAGTGGAAGCTGGATTAATAAAAAAACGCTTGGAAAATGAAGTTGGATGAAGATTCTTTATAGGTGAAATAGAAGCAGGATTGACGGATATAACGCTTGATAAATGGAAACTGGACTGTTGATTTTCATTCATGTATTTCAACATGCATCCAGCTTCTATTTAAGCTGTAAAGCCGTTAATCCAGCTTTCTTTTATCAAGCGACTATCAATCAAGCATTTTTCATCGATCCATCTTCTATTTCAGATATAAATATACCTTCATCCAGCTTCCATTGAAGGCGTCAAAATATCTGATTCCAGCTTCAATTACTTAAGCGTTTACCATTAATCTAGCTCCTATTTCAGATATAAAATTACCTTGATCCAGCTTCCATTTAAGATATAAAATGCCCTAATCCAGTTTCGTTTCACAAGCGTTTTATCATTAGTCCTGCTTCCATTTCTTAAGCGTTACTTTCGTTAATCCAGCTTCTATTTCACCTATAAGGAATCTTCATCCAGATTCCATTTCTCAAGTGTTTGTTTGCATTGCATTCCAGTCATAAAATATCTTAATCCAGCCTCCATTTATCAAGCGATATTTCATAATTCCAGCCTCTGTTCAACCAACAGTTATTTTCATCAATTAAATTTCTAATATAGGGCATACAAAGAAACATTCTCACCAACCAGGCTCAAATTTGGGCAAGAATATTTTCATCAATCCAGCTTCTATTTCAGGTATAAAAATACTTATTCCGGTTTCCGTTACTACAACGTTATTTTCAGCGATCCAGCTCCAATTTAGCAAGATTTTTATCAATCCAGTTTCTATTTAGCAACGCGATTGTTTCGTGTGTCCATCTTCAATTTTTATAAGCATTAATTTCATCAATGCAACTTCATTCAGGAAACGCTCTTTTCCTCGGTCTATTTTTGCAGCGAGGCCATCAGCAACCTGTTTTCAATTTATCACGAGTTATTTTCATCAATCCAACTTCTCTTTTAGCGGCAATAACCATGGCGTAAAAATTCGCAGTGAAAATTTGGTCGTGAACTAGTTATCGGTGAACCAGCTGTCGGTGAGCCAGATGTCCGTGAACCAGTTGTCGTGACACCGCCCAATCTCACCCTCTGGCAAATGTACGACTTTTGACTATCTTAGAGGCAACCTCTGATCCTATGCCGCGCACGCTAGTGCATTTTGTCTGGCCATCGATTAGGCCTACAATGAACCTTCTTCGCCGCGTATTTTTATTTCACGTTACCTGAATAATCATTAGGACTAATTACTAAAATTTCTAAACGCGCTCCGTTCGTATCCATTTAATCAAAATTTGAGACACTGAAAAATAATATTTCTAAACCAATTGCATTTAACAAGAATATTTACTTACTCACGTACGAAAGTTGCAAATCAGGTCACGCCATTTATAACTCGCTTCCCTATTGGGCAATCAAAGCCTTGGACTCGTATCCATGTATGTTCTACGAATTCGCATACCGGAGAAACCGAGTGCTATCAATTGGTTGTGCCCCTTTCATTACGGAAAGAGATGTTCCAGTTAACGCACGCTGCCTTCACTGGTGGAAAATTTGGTATTCGGAAGAGCATGGTGAAAGTCCAAGGTCGACCGTATTGGCCGAGTTGGAAAGACGACGTTTGTCGAATGTGCCAACTCCATGCACCAGGTACATGCGCGAGAAACCGCCGAGACAGGGTCGCATGCAGTGTCCTGTTGTGGGTGAACCTATGGAGAGGTATGGAGTTGACATGTCTCTAGTATAGGAAACAAATACATTTTGACTGCGATCAACTATTTCTCTAGGTGGGCGAAAGCTCTTACTATTAGAAATCAGGATACAGCTACTGTTGCAGAAAATTTGATGGTTCGCGTCTTTTCTCGATTTGGTATGCCACGCCAGATCTTGACGGACCAAATCACATGTTTTGAGTCGGAACTGTTCCAGAAGTTGTGTAATCGCATGGAGATTGATAAGGTACGCACTACTATCCTACGATGGAGCCGATGGAGCGCCTCTGAGTAGTTCTCTTGAAGGGGCGCTATATAAATTCATGTGATTGATTGATTGATTGATTGATTGATTACTCATTATCGACCTTCAGGCAATGGGATGATCGACAGGTTTCATAGAAAGTTGAATTCGTTGTTGGGAAAAGTGATATCAGAACGTCAGAAAGACTGGGACGTACATCTTCCGTATGTGATGGCAGCCTATCGGTCTACCGAACATGAAGCCAATCAGCGAACTCCCAATTTCCTGTTTCTAGGACCAGAAAATCAGTCGCCTCTGGATTTGATTCTGGCGCAGTTGATTGATCTCGATTGCCCGTCGTATCCTGACGTAGAGGATAATGTGCAGTCAGAGAAGATGGAGACAGCCTATCGGTTGGTACGCACTCAGCTGAAAAGAGTTGCCGAACGGAGGAAGAAAACCTACGATTTACGGATGAAACCGAACAAGTTCGCTCAAGGCGACTTGGTGCACTATTATTATCAGAGGCTTCGGTGCGGAAGGAAAATAAAATGGGTTAGGGTCTACACAGCTTTCTTGATCATTCAAGTTGTCAGTCATGTATTTTATCGGATTCAGGGGAATTCTGGATCTGTGGCCATGGTTATACATGTGGACAAACTGAAGTCTTTTCATGGTGATCATCCGAAAAGCTGGTTACAAGAAGAGGATAGTGATTCCAACATTGACATCCTCAGTCTGTGCAGTTCTTTTCCGGAACGATACGAGCTGGAGGAACTTGAAGATATGATCGCGGAGTCTCCCGCGCCCGTTAAGGACACCGTCGAAAGTCCCAGTCGACGAAGTTTGTTTGTATGCTTGTTTGTATGCGCACTTGTTATAGCGCCCCTTCAAGCTCTCTACTCAGAGGCGCTCCCGAATGCAGAGCGGACACTGCATCGGAGTTTCACGCCGAAGCGCTGAGCAATTGTGAGTGAAGGACTTGCCCAAGGTCCTTACGCGGTGAGGTGGATTCGAACCTCGAACCTTCCGGCTTCAAGGCAACGACGCCACCACTACACCACCGCGCCCCACAAGTGTTAGGCATCCTCGAAGGATGAACCGCCAGTGGCGAGTACACGACTCATATTTACGTTTCTTTAAAATACGTTTTGCTGCTATGCATCACGCAGAAAGTAGCCGTTGTGCAAGGACTGTGGAAATAATTCTGGATTGTTCGGGAAGAACAATCTTTTACTCTCTCTTTGTTTTGCTGATCACTTCATTGTGGTAGGAATTTCCAAGGAGTGTTTCATGACTCAAAGTATGAGTTTTCTCTTTTATTATCTCTTTTGTTAATGGTAGAGGCAGAAATTTCTAAGTCGGGAGATAGATTTGGTGATTTTTCTCTCCCTAATGTCCCCTAGCTTTCGGGTTAGGTGGAGCTCGGGTTTAAGACAGAATTGGCCTTAAAGGTTGGTAATCTTGTGCGAGATGGGATTCAGTAGAGTAGTGGTGAGGAATTTCTCGCACCTGACCACGCCTGTCGTGGTGGTAAGGATCGAATGGAGTTTGTGTGAAAATGGTTGGCGATGCTTTGTTCCGCACCTAAAGCGCGTCTCCAGTGTCGAATCTCTCTGCGATTACCCAACGCTCGGGCGGGGTTGGAAGTCGAGTTTCCTGTGTGTGTGTGTGTGTGTGTGTGTGTGTGTGTGTGTGTGTTTGGAGCTGATGTGCCTCAAATACCATCATCAGGAAGATTCTATGATTGCTCGGTTGCAGTGCCTGGTAGCTGAATCTCTGCGGGTCTGGATTGATTCCAGATTCCGGTGTTGTGCTTTGTGGCCACTCTACAACTGATCCATATATTAGTTCCTTGCATTCTAATTGAGACTAAGTCGGAGATATTTCTGTCACGGTAAATTGTCCCCGATCTTCTAGGCGATGCTTTGCGTCGAAGAACGGACTGAGTAGGTGTTATGGGTAATAACGGTTGATGGCTCCCATAGTGGTGGTGCATTATTAATCTTTGCCAGTAAGCAAATCCTTCTTTTCTTTTAATGATCATCTGTTTAGTTGATGTCACAAGTATGGAAGACTTGATTAGAACATCCAATCCTACGCATTAATGCTAGGTTGTAAATTCTACCAAATTCTGCTTGCATTTTGTTGTCGTTTCTAGCAGCCGCTATGTGCGGAGTGTTTGCTTTGCTGTAATAGGGTCAATCCTTGACCGCAAAGTCTACCTCAGTTTGACCAAATACTTGATTTAGCAGGTGAAAATTCTCAAAGTTCGACACCACTTCTGGTCTAAGATAGTTCCCCGAAGCTAGGACCCTGCAATAAAAGTGTTATATGTTTTAGATCGAGACGCTGGGACGACGTCACTGGTTTGTCATATGTCTACGACGCGATTGATACGAGAACGAAGAATCGATGTGACTGGTGGAGATTGTCTTCATGAATTTGGTGCATAATATTAAACGGAAATTTGCTGGTGTTATGTTGAAGTTGTTACCTATTAGGTAGGTTAGAGGCTGGGTCCATGGGTATGGAAGGGCCATGTTTAGGCAAATTACATTCTTCCAACCGATGCTCCGCATCAAAGAAAGGGGGAAGAGTGTGGCGGACGCACCACAGTTGAAGTCCCATAATATCAGTAGTGTTACGGGAACTAGCGGGAGTAACTATGACTCTCGTTAGGTAGCCATTTCCATTTGGAGACGCTATTTCGGTGAAATAAAGCCTGCCACACGGTGCA
Source organism: Lumbricus terrestris (assembly GCA_949752735.1). Classification (NCBI taxonomy): domain Eukaryota; kingdom Metazoa; phylum Annelida; class Clitellata; order Crassiclitellata; family Lumbricidae; genus Lumbricus; species Lumbricus terrestris. The sequence goes on along the minus strand of OX457045.1, from coordinate 27,746,429 downwards.
GTGCTATTAATATAGAGTAGTGACCGATACTCTATACGTGCTGTGACTTGCTCATAGTGATTTCGGTTGTGTTCGACTGTTATCCTAACAGTAGCAAGCAGCATTGGTGCTCGAATACGATTTTTGGCGATCATGATGTACAGCGGTTGTGAGAGCTTACGGTGACGATCTTTCAGGGGTTCTCGCGGGGTTCAACCTTCCGTCTCAGGAAGTGATACGGTATTCGTGATCTGCCTAGTGGGTGATCGCAGTATCACGCAAAGTTACGGTGTTTGTGTCGGAGACGCCGCAGCTCCGTAGGTCTGCGGGAGGTAACTTGGTTTGAAAAAAGGCGTTATCCATTCATACATATATCTGTATATATCCGCGCATTATTGCGTGTAGACTGGTCGGCATTCGGCCGCTAATCAGTCGAGAGTCTTTGTCCTCCGTGCTGTGACTGTCGTGGACTGATTGTCCGTGTGTATTGGTGAAGTTGATGGTCGGAGCCTGCCGTATAAAAGACCAACGTTGGATGGTTTTTACCTGAGTGTCCGTGACTGCTGAGTTAAGGGCGAAAGGCGCCGGTAGAATATACGACAAATATAACTTTCCCAAGTATATTTAGCGACCATGTGCAAGTCGTGGTTTCCTCGGGAAGAGAGTCTCTTGGTGACGGCCAAGTGGCGTGTAATCCGTTCATCGTCTTTACGGTTAAGTCCGTCAGTGTGTTCCTTGAGTGTAGCTAGAGAGGCCTAGCGCTTCCCTTGTGTACCCTCTCCGAAGGGAACAAGGGAAATATTTGTTCCGATAATTTCAGTAAAGAGAACAGCAACGGTTTACTCGGAACAGTTTCCCCTTGGAGGGCTGGCATCGGTCGAGCGACGCTCACCGTCGTGGGTTACTTGTTACAGGCATTGGTCTCGCCTTGTTTTGGGTCGTTTGAGTCTGTAAAAGCCGCTGAATGCGTGCTGAAGTCGGAGACGGCTTGGGCGTCGAAGAGTCACGCCTTGTGTGTGTAGTCCGCCCCGGTCTTCCCAAGTGCTTCACCGGTGGCGAAACGTATCGATTCCTGCGGTCTTCTGCCGGGAAGACCAACCGCAGTGTCTCTCGGTCTTGGCGTGGAACAGTAGCTGTCGCGGTCAGTCTTCAGAGTGAGGCGAACACCGAATACGATCGTTTGGAGACGGGTCATCGGTGATTCCGCGTGATCCCCGGTTTTCGGTTCGAGTAATTGAACCCGGTATTTGCTCGTCGCTGCAGGCAGCGAGATGGGTAAGTTGTCTTGGCGTATCATCGAGTCCCTTGGAATGGCCGTGGTTTCTGTCACTTTGGTCTCCGGAGTTAAGAGAACGTGCTGTGTTTCCCGTCGGTGGCAATGGTTCGACGGCTGCCCGGTGCAGCGTGGTGCGGAAGAGTATTAACCGATCGGGCAAAAGGGTGAAACCTGCAGCCGCGAAGGAAGGCTCCCGGCGAGGATCTTCTGCCAGTGAACTTATGAACCCTGTGTTGAGAGCCGGCCATCCTCTTTATCAGGACGTCGCCTACTCGGTGACCGCGCCCGAGGTAGAGAGTGGGTCCGACGCTACGGAATTGTAAACCCGTTTGCAGGTGTCTGTTGCAGGGTCCTCTTTTTCCAACGGTGATGTCGCACACGCAGCCCGGAGTGACTCGGGAGGCTCACAGAGTCATGGAAAAACGGAGCATCTACCGAGCCTTGGTCAGCCAGATACCCTTGGTAACTTAGGTGCTACCAAAATGGGAGACTTCGAGAGACTTCGAGATTTACAGGTCGCAGAGCAATATCAACCAGAAATCTCAAACAGGTTTGAAGCACTGGAGAGCATAGAAGAACCACCCACACCAGATGGATTATGGCAGCAACTGAAGGAAGTTACGCGGGGAGCAGCAAACGAGACAATAAGGAAAGGGAACCAACACAGAAAAAGAACTTTATATCAGAAGATACATGGAAACTGATCGAGAAGAAAAGGGAGATAAAGTCAAAATCTGATACAGAATACAAGAAGCTGCGAGCTGAGGTACAAGCAGGACTCCGGAGGGACAAACAAGAGGAACTTGATTCACTCTGCAAGAAATTGGAAGAAAATGCAAGAAAAGGCAACAGCAATACAGAGGCTCACAGGAAAGTTCACACCACGGCATACTATCATTGGAGACATCAATGGAAAGAAAATCACAGATCCAATGGCAGTCAACAGAAGGTGGAAGGAATATTGCGAAAAATTATACGACCGAGAGGAAGAAGAAGTAGAGATTTCCTATGAAGAAAGAGAACCACCACTATTGATTGAAGAGATCAGAAGAGCAATAACGAGAACAGTGTCACGAAAGGCCCCAAGGCCCGGACGATATAGCAGTTGAATTACTAAAGTTTGGAGGAGAAATGACAATAAGCAAGTTGCACGAGATCTGCGTAGAGATCTGGAATACAGGAATATGGCCATGCTTATTTAATCAACGTTCATACCGCTTCCAAAGAAAGGAGACCCGCTTCAATGCGGAAATTATAGAACAACCCCATTAGTCTCCCACGGAAGCAAGATCTTGTTGCGTATAATACTGGAAAGAATGCAAAACAGACTAGCGGAAGAAATCGCTACAGAACAGGCAGGATTTAGACCAAAACGAGGCACAAGAGATCAAATAGTGAACATAAGGATCATCTTGGAGAAGGCAAGAGAGAGGAAACAACCGTTGTACCTCTGCTTCATAGACTTCTCCAAGGCTTTCGACACGGTTAGGCACGACCAGCTGTGGCTGGCCATGCTTGACACGGGATTCGAACCGCAGCTGGTAGAACTAATCAGAAATTTATACAGACAACAACACGCTAACGTGAGAACGAACGACCTCACATCAGCATGGTTCAGGGTAAAGGGAGGGTTCAGATAAGAGTGCAACCTCTCACCATGCTTATTTAATATTCTATCGGAGCAAGTGGACAGCATTGGAAGGATTTGGGGGAGGCCTTAGAATCGGAGGAAGGATTATAAACAACCTCAGATATGCTGATGATATTGTTCTGATTGCTACATCTCCGGAAGAACTTCAAGAAATAGTGAACCGAGTAGAGAAGGCAGCAGAACAGTTCAACCTGAATGTAGGGAAGACGAAGGTCATGATGAGATTTTGACAACAGAATTGAGCGCAGGACAGCTGGATCAAGTGGATTCATTTGTTTATTTGGGATCTTCTTCTTCTTCTTTCCCTTCAGGCTAGGATTATTCCCTCAGGCGAGGGGTCAGCCACTCGGATCCTTCTCCTCCACTTGTCTCTGCTTCCGGTGTCTTCTTTCTTCAATTTGAGCAGCTTCCGGTCTTGTTGTATCACGTCCTCCCATCTTTTCTTCTGTCGCCCCCGACTGCGTCGACCATATACCTCCGCCTGCATGATTCTTTTGACGCAGCTACCCTCCTCTTTTCTCATTACGTGTCCATACCATCGCAGCCTGGTCTCCCGTGCTTTGTCAGTGATGCATGCCACACCGAGCGTCTTCCTGATGTCCTCACTTCGTTTCATGTCTTTCAGTGATATTCCAAGCATCCATCGCAGCATTCTCATCTCTGTTCTTTCCAGCAAACTCTCGTCCCTTTTTGTTAATGCCCAGGCCTCTGCTCCATATAGCATTACTGGCCTTATCATCGTTTTGTAGATTTTTCCCTTCAGGTGAGTCGGCATTTTAAAGTCGCACAACACTCCAGATAGTTCTCTCCACTTCTGCCACGCTGCTCTGATTCTGTTCCTGACGTCCTGCTCGCATCCTCCCTGCGCATTCATCGTCGATCCCAGATATTTAAACGTTTCCACCTGCTTCAGTGGTTCTCCCTTGATGCTCTTTATCTCCACTGTCTCCGCTGTTTTTGAGCATACCATGGTCTCTGTTTTGTTTATGTTTACCTTGAGGCCCTTGCTCTCCACTGCCGTTTGCCACTCCGTAAAACGTGTCTGCATCCTCTCCTCTGCATCGGCCGCCAGCACAAGATCATCCGCATACAGCATATCCCACGGCACCTCTCTCCTTACATGCTCCGACACAGCATCCATCACAATAATGAACAGTAGAGGACTCAGGCATGATCCCTGGTGCACACCTACTCGTATCTCAAATTTTCCTGTATTTCCCACACTGCTTCTTACCGTTGTTCTTGCTCCTTCATAATCGACCTTACCAGGCGCACCAACACCTCCGGGACTCCTTTCTTCCTTAAGCTCCAGTAAACTACATCTCTTGGCACTCTGTCGAAAGCTTTCTCCATATCCACGAAGGTCCATTTGTTTATTTGGGATGCCGGGTTACAAAGGATGCAAATTGCACGGGAAAAGTAAAATCAAGACTTGCAATGGGAATGACGAGTCTGGTAAATATGACATAAATACATACATACATACATACATACATACATACATACATACATGCATACATACATACATACATACATACATTCATACATACATACATATGTGGCGTTCTACCCTTCGCCGCCGCCGCCGGCACACGAAGGACGTCGAGCTGCTCATGGCTAGGGCGATACTCCGTTAAACCAGGATCCCTGTAGTTGACCGAGTCACTATCACGCCTGTGCCGTTTACTGGGAAGACGATGCGCAGACTTCACCTTCACTGTCGCCCAAAGAAGGTCCTGAGATAGTCACCCGTGAAAGAGTATAGAGCTTGGTCGCGACAGAGTCCGCCTCTGACCCTTCCGAGGTCACAGAGGAAGGGGGGCGTCCTGAGCTTGAGGATGGCCGATGCTCAACACAGGGTTCCCTAACTTGCGGGCAGCCGACCCTCGCTTGGAGCTTCCCTTCACGGCAACGGGCTTCTTCTTCTTGCCTGACCGACCTCCGCTCCTTCGCATCATACTACAGACAGCAGCTCTCGAACTTATGCCACCGAGCGTTCTCGAAATTCCGAAGACCAGAGTGACTTGAACCACGGCCACTCTAAGGGACTCAGCCCTAGGCCATGCCAGAACGTCATGACTACCTTCTCATCACCAGGAAAAGACGGACAATTTATCAAGGCTGCAACACCGACAGCTAGGCGGTGAACACACCAACTCGAAACAGGATACAGAAACACCAATAAAACTCACCAGCAAACACTCAACGGTTCACTCTTCGTGGGGCGCAGTGGTGTAGTGGTGGCGTCGTCGCCTTGAAGCCGGAAGGTTCGAGGTTCGAATCCACCTCGCCGCGTAAGGACCTTGGGCAAGTCCTTCACTCACAATTGCTCAGCGCTTCGGCGTGAAACTCCGATGCAGTGTCCGCTCTGCATTCGGGAGCGCCTCTGAGTAGAGAGAGCTTGAAGGGGCGCTATAACAAGTGCACATACAAACAAACTCACCACTGACCAATGGCGGCAGGCAGTGATGCGCTGACCGACCGGTCGTATCTGTGATCAACGACGACGGCTGAAGATCCAATTAACCTTCGCCAATACACAACCACGGGGAAAAGACGCGCTATCAACGTTGACGGAAAACGCTCTGTTCGCCCGTACGTAGCCTCGCTATCCTCGTAAGGCTATTACGACGCTGCTACCCGGCAGCTACTCACTCTCCCAGCCCAGAAACGTGTAGAAAAGTCTGACCCCGACCGATCCGTCATCCAACCAGCACCGTGGCCGACTGAAAGGGACTAGACAGGGGACTTAACTACGGGTAATCGTATATAAGGTACACTCTTAAGGGAGCTAGACAGGACGTTTAATATTACGCTCTTAGCAGGTAACCAGACGGGACACCAACGGCTGGAATGCCAATGCTGCAGGCGACACAAAGACGGAAAGACGGACTAACGATTTCCGTCAACAGCGACCGTTGCTGGCCCTCACCGACTCCATGCGGGGAAGGGAAAAGCAAGTTGTGGAGGGTAGGAGGAACGCCACACATACATACATACATACATACATACATACATACATACATACATACATACATACATACATACATACATACATACATACATACATACATACATACATACATACATACATACATACATACATACATACATACATACATACATACATACATACATACATACATGCATACATACATACATACATACATACATACATACATACATACATTGTGGGGCGCGGTGGTGTAGTGGTGGCGTCGTTGCCTTGAAGCCGGAAGGTTCGAGGTTCGAATCCACCTCGCCGCGTAAGGACCTTGGGCAAGTCCTTCACTCACAATTGCTCAGCGCTTCGGCGTGAAACTTCGATGCAGTGTCCGCTCTGCATTCGGAAGCGCCTCTGAGTAGAGAGAGCTTGAAGGGGCGCTATAATAAGTGCACATACAAACAAACAATACATACATACATACATACATACATACATACATACATACATGCATACATACATACATACATACATACATACATACATACATACATACATACATACATACATACATACATACATACATACATACATATGTAACGGTTCGCCCCGTCCGTCATGGCGCCTCAAATCGTACTCGGACCGACCAGTTATCTCATCACCTTGCATCTCTTCCACCGGGGAAGAATGCCTGAACAAAGAGGCCCGGAAACGGGAATATAGCTCTGAAGCGTCGGAACCCGACTCTGCCCCGCACACGGTCCCCTCGGGGGTAACGTCCTGAGCTCCAGGATGGCCAATCCTCAACGGTTCACTCTTCGGGCAGAGGACCCTCGCTTAGAGCTCCCTTTCACGGCCACCAACTTTGATCTCTTCCCCAACTGATCGGGTCTCTTTCGCACCATGTAACATCGAACGGAGGAAGCGCTGTTGCTTCCGACAGGCATTACCTGGCGCTGACTTTCAGCTGGCCAAAGGAACCGAAACCAAGTCCATTTCAGAGGATTTAACCATATTCGATATTGCGACACAACCATAATCTCGTTAACCGCGACAAGACAGTCAGAACTCGCGTTATATGTTTTTCTGGTACCAGGCCTTTAGGGAGACCACCCTTGTTTCGCTAAGAAGCGATAATTCAAAATCCGTTCGGATATCACACAAGTCGTTTTCCGAACTCGTCGTAACCAGGACCACTCGAAGCCGCAGCGGTTGCCAAGCGCTAGCGTACTTCGCTCTCTCTCTCTATCTCCCCCCCCGTGCGCTACCCGTAAAGAAAGGCGCACCACCGTACACTGAAACCGTCTGTACCTCGCCGCAACAGGCGCCAACGATCACTGACTTTGTAACGCTTTTGACTCGCGGTAATCACCGACAGGCCAGCATCCACTTTTGTGTGCTGGGCTTAAAAATTAGCTACAATATACAAGATTCCTTATCTAAATTACTTATGACCTATGGAACCGGGACACGCTGCGTACACTACGGAGAGCGGTTAGGGCAGCTGAGTTCAACCCTAAACCATGCACCTGCGAATTCCTCGACCGGGCGGGGAAAACAGCAGTTTCGGCGAAGAAAAGCTTGTCGAGCCTTCACCGTTCAAACCATCAAAGATATTCACTCACTGACGTTACTTTCCCTTGAAAACTTGGTGCGCTGAGTAGATTGACACCAGGATCACCCAGATCGGACCAAAACTGACAAAGATACAGAACCGGGGAAAATACACCGGGCGACGGTCTCTGATATGCCTTCCGAAGCCCTTCCCACTGAACAGGTCACCAACTCTCAAAGAAACCAGATAGACCTCACGGTAACGAACAATATGACACTAACTTTTCACTGATCGGACCACAAACAACAAAGTTACAGCCTCTCGACGCGAACTCGGCCGGTCTTCCGTGGACCTCAACCAGCACACACGATAAGCCAAGCGAACGTTCCAACGACCATTCTACTGGTCGATTCGAAGACCAAGAGGTGAAGATTTCAAGATATTCGTCAGACCAAAGAAAATAGAATACACTCGCGGGCGTACGGAGCCGCGCTTCTCCGACACAGATCTGTACGGTGCGGTCGTCCGCTGGTGCGGCGCCGCTTTGCCGTACGCTAGGGTTAAGACGCGCGATCGGCAGAAAACAAGGCGGCGCGTAAATATTGGGGGACCTTTGCGAGCTTCTACCGTCGAAACTATTCCCTTCACCAGTTAACTCTCAACAGGTAAAATGTTTTACTCAACAAGACAAAAAGTTTGACAACAAGATTGCGTAAATCGGATCAGGAATGACAAAGTTGTACGACTGCGGTAGCGGGCCGGCGACGAGCTTTGCTAGCCTCTACCAATTTACCGAGAGCCCACAGCTACCAACCCTCGTTTGATTCAGATGTAACCAGGCACGACGAACAATCTGACACCAAGATTGAACGAATCGGATCACAGATGGCAAAGTTATCCGGTGAGCGAAAACCTTTTCCCGGCTGTCGCTCTATGTAACTGTAATTGCGCGTGCGGCCGAGCAATCTGTTTTTCTCGGCCGACGCGATCGTTCCTTACGCTTGACAGAAATTAAGGGGGCTGGTCCCTTATGCTTACGCGCAAACTATCGTTAACTCCTCGCGCGTAGCGCGATATTCTTAACACGGTATTTCTATTGCACTCTTCTTCAGTATTTCACTCAGCGCGTTCACCGACGACTTGCTCGTAACTATGGCGGAACCAGATTTCAGCCGTATTCAGCCTCACCAGGTCTTACGCGATCCACCGAAGCAGAAGGCGCAGCGCCCGAAGCACTCGTAAACTGACGTCCGGCAACGCAGGGGAAAGAAGGCGCGACGAACAATGCACCTGCAAACCGATGAGCTGGCTGGAGCGCACAAGTAACTGTCGCGGTCAAAAGTTATCACAATTATCTGTCAAAGTAACTGATGTTCACAACCAACGCGAAAAGACGGAAGACCGGGATTGAATTCACACGACGCCCGAAGAGTTCTCAATTTACCGGCGCCACTGTGTAACACGCGCCCGGGGCGGACGACGTCCGAGCGAAAATGTACTCACGCTCGCGCGGCTCAACGACCAAGCGCGTCGAAACTTTCAATGCAGTAACCAACACAGTCAATAGGCAAAATGTATAGGAGACCGGGATTGAATTCACACGACGCCCGAAGAGTTCTCAATTTACCGGCGCCACTGTGTAACACGCGCCCGGGGCGGACGACGTCCGAGCGAAAATGTACTCACGCTCGCGCGGCTCAACGACCAAGCGCGTCGAAACTTTCAATGCAGTAACCAACACAGTCAATAGGCAAAATGTATAGGTATTCACGTTCAATATTATCACCCTCGAACCAACGGAGTCGAGGCGTCGCCGATGAATGCGGTTTTTCCCTTCACCCGTGTAACTACCTGGCGTGACCGTGGCGGGTAGGGTGCTGAAGCCTACCGACGCCGGGTCCTTCGCACAGGCAAATATGTGAACACTGTATACAAGACGTAAGTATGTGTAATGTATAGACCCGAGGGCAATCCCGAGCAGGTATCGTATTTCTCACTTCGCTGAGCGATGAGGCGGTCGATACTGCCAGTGATGACGGGCAGATCGTCAGGCACCCAGGTGCAGTCACAACCGAACAATGTACGTTAGATCTCAGCACAGACCAACGGAGGAAATTCACGCTGCTGAAGGTGAACAAATATAAACTCACCAGCCGAAGCTCTGAGAGGGGAACAGACGGCAGATCAACAGATTAGTAATGGTATCTTTCTCTCTCTCTCTCGATGCGGTCGTGCGATGGCCGCGTGGACCGGGTCCACCGCGGGCAAAACTTTATGAAGGTACTCCGGCACAGACAAAAGTACCAAGACGTTCTTCACTTTAGTTTCTTGACGATCACCCTGAACATAGAAATCACTGGACCGGATTCAAGGGAAACACTTGGCAAAGATGTAACTCGCGGACGTAGGGAGCCGCGCTTCTCCTCAAAGACTTTCTGTGATGCGGGTCGCCCGCGTATGCGGTGCCGCTTATATGCACTTTACCGTAACCAGTATCAACTCACGGGGTCACAAACGAGCCATTACCCTTGTGAACGTAAGGTAATATATATGTGCAGTTGAGGGCACTCCCCTCTACGTGTAAGATTCGATTCAGTATTATGTCCTGACGAGATCGTGGTAGGGTGGGCCGAGCCAGCCACTGCCGGATCTACGTACAGGTGTTCGTGCAAGTATTATGTTATTCACTGGAACCACTTCGAGGCGCGTAGTAGACAAGCACACTCCGTTGTTGCGCAAGGAACCCAATATAAAAGATTTTTACTGAGGACCAAACGAACCAATCAAAACACCGACACCACCTGGCGCGATCGTAGCAGGGTGAGGACCAGTCAACCCTGCTGGATCGTCGTCGCAGGCCACTATGCACCATCTCCGTAGGTACGGGTTCGAACGTATACAATAGTTTTCACGAATTCACCAAGGAATCACTCAGACACTGTCAATCGATCACATTCACTGTGATAAAGTTCTGTAGAGATCAAAGAGATAAATCAAATTCATACTCATTGACCATAGAGCAGTCGCCACTACTCTACACTAGTAGCAAGACACCGTGTGGCAGGCTTTATTCCACCGGAACATAGCTGTTTGCACACTATACTTTAGCATGAAACCGTGTATTTGGTCTTCCGTATAGAAAACTTCATTATTATAAGAAAAATCCAGTTTTTTGTCCGATCTTCACCATTTTTCTTTCTAACGGTTTCTCTATGCCTATGCTATAATCTACACCTTAAATTAACCTTATCTTAACTTAATTTTTTTATATTATTGGACCTATTCTTACCTATATGGGAGCTAAAGACGCATTTTGGCTACTTTAAGCGCGTCACAGACACTCCCGCCTGTTTCCAGTATTATTTCACAGGCATTAAGTTAACGGTCAGTACCCTGTGGCGCACAACCGCCACATATACATACATACATATATACATACATACACACATGCATACATATGTGGCGGACGTGCCCCTGCTGCCATGGTGGACACGCAAGGGGCAGCCAGCTGCGAGCTTCCCGGGCGACCCATTAATTTACGAGGATCCCGAGAGTCGCCCGAGTCGCTATCATGTCTGTGCCTCGCCTCGCCCGACGGGGAACGGTTGCACCGTCCCCGTCTTCACTCTCAACCGAAGATGGTTTCTGAGATGGTCGCTCGCGCCGGGGTAGAAAGCTCGGTCGCTTCCGAGTCTGCCTCTGCCCCGTATACGGTCACCTTGGGGGTAAAATCCTGAGCCTGAGGATGGCCGTCGCTCAACACAGGGTTCACTGACTCGCGGGCGGCAGACCCTCGCTTGGAACCACCCTTCACGGCCACGGGCCTCTTTCCCATACCCGACCGCAGAACACGGGAGCATCGGCGCATCGACTTGACAGAGTTGGTGGCGCGTCTTTTCCCCGTCGGGATATATCGGCGGAGGTTAATCGGAGCTTCGGCCGTTGGTGACCGGTCGGTCAGGGCATTGCCACCTACCGTCTTGGGTCTTTGTGTTGAGTATTTGCTGGTGAATATTATCGTTGTTTTCTGGAGCCTTGATACGAGTTGGTGTGGTCACCGTCTAGTCCCGGTGACGCCGCCTGGTCAATTTGTCCGTCTTTTCCGAAGACATCATGTCGTTCTTTCGAGGCCTGGGACTCAGTCTCTTGGAATGGCCGTGGTTCAAATCACTTTGGTCTGCGGAGTTTCGTGAACGGCCTGTGTTACCCGTCGGTGGCATAAGTTCGAGAGCCGCTGTGTGCAATATGTTACGCAGAAAAGGTGATCGGTCGGGCAAGGGAAAGAGGCCCGTGGCCGTGATGGGTAGCTCCAAGCGAGGGTCTGCCGCCCGTGAGTCAGTGAACCCTGTGTTGTTCACGCGTAGCCTCGCTATATTTGTACGGCTCACACGACGCGTAGACCGATGCTGTCCCGCAATTCACCAGATCCAGCAAACCTCGTAAAAGCGTCCGACTCCGTCCGATCATCTACAGGCCAGCATCGGGCCTGAAGTGACGGAACGTGACGGGGACCAATGGTATCTTTATTTAAACTAACCTTATCTAATGGAGCTAGATAGGGCTTTTAACGAACTCTTTCATCAGTTAACCAGACGGACATTACGGGACGGAAGACCAATGTTACAGACGACAGCTATACGGCAAGACGGACGATTGTATACCGATCGACCGCGCGATGCTGGCCTTTACAGCGACACCCTGGCGGGGACGCGCAACGAACCCATCCAACACTTGTACCAACTTTCCCTCGCGCCTTACTCGCGAGTTGTCAACACTTTCAGGGGCAAACCACACCCAATGAATACACTAGTGAAGACCAATTGACGCTAAGTTTCACTGAACAAAATATATGCGATCGGCAGGAGGTTTCGCGTAAAGTGCGGCGACCTTAGCGAGCTCCTACCGTCGAAACTTTGACCAACACTGATGAACTCTCGACAGATTCAAGAGAGAACCAAGTATTACGAACAGTTTTGACACCAAGATTGAAACGATCGGACCACAAATGACAAAGTATGTATGACTGGGGCAAAAGACCGAGCGACGAGCTTCGCTGGCCTCTGCCGATTCACCGAGAGCCACAGCAGCTAACTCTCACTATTTTCACGGAGAAGCCAGGTACGACGAACACTTCGACACCAATACTGAAACGATCGGACTTCAAATGGCAAAGTTTGTCTGACACGCGAAATGGCTACCTAACGAGAGTCACAGTTACTCCCGCTAGTTTCCCGACCAATTCACTGGTAACTGTAATTGCGCGTCGACTGAACACGATTTCAAGTCCTTACGCTGACAGATTCTAAGGGGTTGCACCCTTATGTGACAATCCTTCACCCGGCTGCTTTCGGGCGGCATTACGTTAACACTTTTCAGGTAACCAAATGTATATGTATCACGCACGACTGAGGCGGCTTTCTTCCTCAGGCGAGCGGGTCAAACACTGACGGAAACACTTGCAAACGTTATGGAACCAGATTTCAAACGTATTCAACCTCACCAGGTTTTGGCTATAAACTGTGGAGAGAGTAGCACAAGTCAACCACCGAAATACTCACAAACCATCGGCAGCGCCAGCAAGAAACACGGCGACACCAGTGCCCGGCGATCGAAGCGCCCTCGGACCGATACAACGTCGATCAAGGCGGACAGTCGAAAGCCTTCAATGCAGTCACCAACCAGTGTTTAATCTAGACGTCTCTGGGGGGGAAGTTCCCCCCCAGGATTGACATTTCCCCCCAGAAAAGTTTGACGAAATGATATTGGTTTTTAGTTACTGTTTTCATCATTGTTTTACATGAAGTGTTCTAATATATCGTGATATTATTTATTATTATATGATAATGATGACATTATTTACTACTATAATATATGATACTATCACGTTAAGATGACACCTTAAAATGCATCCATTGCAATGTGGAAATTCAAAAAGTTTCTAATCAGATACTGAGAAAGTACAGCTATTTTGTTAAGACGACACCTTAAAAAGCTGCCATCGCAATATGGAAATTAAAATTTTTTCTAATGGGTCACTGAGAAAGTACAGCTATCTTGTTAAGATGACCCCTTAAAATGCTGCCATTGCAATGTGGAAATTCAAAAAGTTTCTGATGGGGAGGGGTGCATACCCTCCCCATACCACTCCTAGTCTCGGTGCTATGCGCATCATGAGCGTCCTTCGGACGTTCAATTGTCTCCCCCCCTGAAACCTCAATTCCCCCCCAGAGGAGGGGGACTAGATTAAACACTGGTCACCAACACACACTTCGTTTCCCGATGACCACGGTAAAGATACCTGACAGGTGGGAAGAGTATGAGGCGGTCGGCTGCGATATGAACGGCGCCCACCGAAGGCCAAAACGAACTCGACCCCTTATTCACGATGCGGTCGGTATGACCAAGCGATCAATTCTCAAAGGCCCTGCTACCGGCCGAACACAAAGATCAACAGGCGCAGTTCAAGTATTAATACAGTCGTTCGGACAAAATATAGATGTATCTACGCGTACCAGTATCATCCTCCCTCGAACCGGCGGAGTCGAGGCGTCTCCGATAATTTCACAGATTTTCACCGTATTACCTGTGTAACCGTATACTCGCTTGCAAGGCAAAACTATCAATTGTTTAAGTAGCTTCCTGGCGTGACCGTGGCACAGAGGGGGCTGAGTCCTACAACTGCCGGGTCATCCACTAAGGCCCAATTTGACACACTGTGTAAAAGTATATATTTTCTGAGGGCGCTCCCCTCTACGCGTATATTTAATTTTACCCGCAGACCAATGGAGCTGCGGCTTCTCCGATCTTCACCGACCAAGTCTTACTCCCGCGGATAGCCCTCCAACGAGGTGCCGCATTCAGGGAATTCACGCTGCTGAAACTGAACAAAGATAGAACCGACGATCAAGCCGAACACTTGTTAGTCAACAGACGCTTGACAGGAGGCGGCCCAATGCCTCCCGGCCAAGATTTCACCACAACACGCTCCCAAACACCCAACGAACTTGAACACCTGGAACTGACAATCTTTCAAAGAATACTGTAGAATTCTCTTTCTAAAGCCACGGATCCAACGCAGCTTTTTCGTATAAAAGTAACAGATCAACAACTAGGCGTGATGGTGGCAGGCGGGGCCCAACCGCACTACCGGATCAACGACGCAAGCGTAATGTATGTGAATGCCTTTGTAACTTCGTATATTTCACCAGGGGATTTCACCCTTTTCTCAAACGTTTCACTCCCGCAGACCCACGGAGCTGCGGCGTCTCCGACCGTATTTATCACGTACCCCTGAAACGGAAGGTTGAACCCTGTGATACCGATCACAAGGAAGAGAACCCTGACAGATCTCGACACAAGCTCTCACAACCGCGTACAATCAGAATCGCCAAAATCGTATTCGAATGGCCAATGCCAACGCTGTCGAGACAGTCGAACACAACCGAAACCACCATGAACAAGTCACAGTACGTATGGAGTAGTCGGTCACTACTCCACGTTATAAGCAGAGCACCGTGTGGCAGGTTTTATTCCACCGGAATAGCTCTGTTTGCAGGCTATAAACTGGCTTAAAACCTCACATTGGTCTTCCGTATGGAAAATTACATTATTAACGGGAATTCTTAAGTATTAAATACAATAGAGTGAATCAACTACAGCAGTCTGTAGACACTTTTATCGTATCAATCGCCCTTCCAAGGACCCTATATATGTATGAATGGCTATCGGGGGCACCTGCCGAACCCGACATGTATAAGAGCTTTCGAAAAGGGACTTTAAGTGTTTTAAAGCGTTCATAGATACTCCCTTGGGTTTTCAATGTTACTTTTATGTGCTCAAATTGTCTAATATTATTTCTTGTGGCCTGCCCGCCAGACATACATGCATACATACATACATACATACATACATACATACATACATACATGCATACATACATACATACATACATACATACATACATACATACATACATACATACATACATACATACATACATACATACATACATACATACATACATACATACATACATACATACTCACATACATACATACATACATACATGCATGCATGCATGCATACATACATACATACATACATACATACATATATTCATACATACATACTTACATACATACATACATACATACATACATACATACATACATACATACATACATACATACATACATACATACATACATACATACATACATACATACATACATACATACATACATACATACATACATATGTGGCGTTGTACCCTTCGCCACCGTCGCCGGCGCACGAAGGGCGTCGAGCTGTTCGTGTCTCGTGCAAAAAACTACCTCAAACCAGGATCCCTGGAGTTGCCCGAGTCACTATCACGCCTGTGCCGTCGACTAGGGGGCCGTCCATAAAGTACGTCACGCTCCAGGGGAGGGGGTGTAAGAAAGTGTGACAGTTTTTGACAGAGGGAGATGGTCAGGCCATGTGTGACGGCACAC